>CM055749.1:12937897-13162897 GCA_029465975.1 Dallia pectoralis | reverse complement strand
GATGCCTGGGAATCTGAAGGAGCGTCGTATGAATTGGAAGAGAAGTGCTTTTTGCAAAGCCCCACTAAAAGGCACTGAGGATTGCTCGACTTTTTCTTTTGTCTATCACTCTCCCGGGGAAAAATAATTTCAATTTTTCATTAATATTTTGCTTTCCTCTCGGATTGAAATTGCATAGGTATTCATTTACTTGTAATCCGTGCGAGTGAAAACGGATTGCGTGAAGGGCTTTGAGTAATGTCGGTCGAAATTTGATTTATCTGAACTCTCTCTGCCGTGTTCAAAATTGCTCCTTAAAGAGACTATGGCGCAGAAAAGCTTTTGCCCGAAGGAACTTGCTGTCCATTACTAACCAACCCGAGTCTATGCACTAATTGATTATCTTCTGTTTTATTCATGGTACGCCAGTAATTAGTGGACAGCATAATATAACCCATTCATTAGCACCTGGCTACCACTATGGATTTCTGCTTTGTTTTAGATGCACACATCATTAGGAAGAAACAAAGGTGGGAATTTATTACCGCGGGTTCATGTAAATAGTGAGTATGCCTTTAAGGAAGAACACAAGGCCGTAAAACTTTTGTCAGCATTTGCTCACCGATTCCATTCGCTGCGGAATATGTTAAGGACGAGCGGTATAAATTTAATTTTAATTGTTTTGTACACACGCCAGTGAAAAGGAACTGATTGGATACAGTTCACAGACAGTATATTAATATGTTATTTTCATATGTTAATTGGTTCGCATAATCTCTCCCCGTGCATGGTTTCAAAGTACCTGGCGTTGAGAAGGGGAGTGGAGTGAACGGAGGACTCCAATTTACATTAAAGTAGCTTCTCTGAACATTAAATAATAATACGTTCGCCGGCTGAAGGTGTTCGGTTAGCAGGAAGCACGTTTTTATCATTTATACTCCAGCTGTTTCAGTGCTTTCGAGTCCCTTTCGCTCCCTCCCTGCGTTTAATGAAATGTTGTTACTGGAGAATTGACTGGGCTGAATTGAGATAGTAATCCCTGTGACGTTCCACAGTGGAAATGCACACTGGTGGGAACTTTTAATGGAGGGCTCTGTAATCAGAAGACGCTCGTATTCAGCTTCCAACAATAATGAATCTCATCAAATGTTAAAGCTCTGGTCGTGTGTGAAGGGCTTAAATTTCAAGGTTTTTGACCGTCCCCGTTTGAGGCATTCCTCAGGGAGTGTGTGATTACTCAAGTTTAGCACTTTATTGCCTCATCTTTCAACAGCCACTGAAGCACAAAATTCTCATCTAGGTTGCTCTTTTTTCTCTCCCTCGCCGGAGAACAGGCTGATATAGAGTGCACCACCGCTGCTGGGATGCCGAGGAACCGGTTGCCTGACTACCCAAACTGAAATCCTCCACTGCGCTATTGTTCACTACGTATTTCAGTTTCGGAGAGTGTGTCGACTGCAGTTGGTTAGGTAACATTGTGAGGGGGAGTGTTATCCCCGTGATTTAATAGCCTCTAACCAATCACAGTATCCGAGCCAGAGACACCTGTTCCAAAATGTTCGTTTACCCAGGGGCGGCAGTGGCTCCTGGCGAGCCTGCAGTCGCCTTGCATGGTAGACGCGGTCGTCAGTGTATGAATGACTGAATGAATGGGTGAATGTGACGCAGGATCTGTAAAGCGCTTTGGATAAAAGCGCTATATAAAAGCGCAGCATTTACCGATGGTTCTGGCTCTGGTGGTCCCAAAAACTACAGAAACCTATTTGTTTTTGAGACAGATCGAAATGATTCAACATGTTTGCAACTTGTAAATGGTCAAAGAAGTACTTGTATCCAGACCAAAGAGGTACTCGTATCCAGACCAAAGGGGTACTCGTATCCAGACCAAAGAGGTACTCGTATCCAGACCAAAGAGGTACTCGTATCCAGACAAAAGAGGTACTCGTATCCAGACCAAAGAGGTACTCGTATCCTGACTTCGTGCAAGAAAAAACAAACATCCATGGACCCGATGTAGTGTGGCTTTGGACGTGACTTTGAATAGCCTGGCAAGAAGAAATGCTGTACGCATTGCTGCTATTATTTTCAACCATGTCTACATCTCCTGAATCTCTCATCTGATTGTAGTAGTGACTATGTAATTGTGGTATTGAATATCACAGGCTCTTTTTTATCATTTCTAATAACCTTTTATCCATTCCTCTCTAATGGTGTAGTACACCAGGTCTTAGGTCTTATCTACTTCCTGGTCTCCTCTCTCTCTACACTGCTCAACCCATGAACTGGGACCATGGTTCGGGAGACAGGTTGGATTCTGTCAGTCGTCACCCAGGACACACCGACACTTTGCATTAACTTGGGCTCACAATCCCCCTCTGCATCAAACCATGCAAAGAATCTTGTGATCCAACAGCAGGCAACTTTGAAGTGGTTAAGATCCCTGAGATGATCTCAGTGTTTGAAAAGTCAACAAGAATCCAGTATGGTTTGCTGAGCGCATTCCAGCCTGATACTTCCTGTAGACATCTCTCAATAAAGATGTTTGATAATTAAGCGGGTACACACACACACAGTGTGTTGTTGCCCCATATTCAATATTACAAAGAATGAACATGGAGTTGAAGTCAAGCCTCAGAAATGACGAAACCTTACATGTTTTATTTTTCTCAAGCAAGACATTGGTAACGGACGGATGTTTCGTTGTACATGTCAGATATATCCTCTACTAAGCTTTATATCACTTTAGCTGTTCCACTATAGTACAGTGACCTAACCTAAAACCACAGGCCTGCGAAATCTCCAAAGGTCAGCGGGTTCACTGTGATGTAATGCAGTTTTATATTTAAAATGACCAGACGTGAACTTTGAGATTAGAAGAGGAGCCCTTTCTCTCGGGGCCAGTGTGTCCCCGCTGCCATCAAGCACATGTCCCTTTGATCCCTCTGTAATGAAACTAACACCACATGTTGTGGTCACTGAACACTGTGACACTCCGCTGAAGAGCCGGAGCTGTGTGTGTGTGTGTGTGTGTGCGCGCGCACGTGCGGACGCTTGTTTTCTGGCTTCTCCGTGCGTATGCCTTCAGGTACCGTGCCCGGAGACGTACATCCACAAGGACAAGTGTGCCGAGATCTATGATACTCCAGACACCCTGGACCATCACACTGATTCTCAGAAAAACACCCGTTTTAAGTTACTTCTAATCAGTCGGGGCGTCCTGAACATCAGCAGAGACTTCCTGTGTACCTCGGTACTATTATTTGGTTGATGGCGTGCTCCTCCGGACCCACTGTGGGCGATTGGAGGGACGGCGAGCTGCGGGTGTGGGCCGGCTCTCGGAGACATACACAGAGGTCCGCTGTAGATCAATCAGGACCGGGGCCGTCCCCACGAGACTCTCAGTAACATCCACTGATTGCTTTCTGCGGCGTGGGCTGTTAAGTGGAGCTTGGCGATGGGCTCCTGGACAACACTTAACAATCAATCAGGGGGGCACGGCCACTTCCCACTGCATGCTGGGACACTAGGCGCCCTCCTCTGAATCGCACACAAACAATAATTCAGGTGGACACAAGTGGCACTGGAGAATCACGGAGGGAACGTGGCCGTGGGTTAGAACGTGGGAGAGACGATCGAACTTGTGTTATTTCCGTACCCTATGCTTGTTTGTGTTTTTATGCCCTGTTCATTGATGGCGTGTTACCACGTGCAGCCGTTAAGTCCAAATGGTATTTTATCTTATTGAGGCCATCTGAGGCCATCTGAGTGTTTAGACTCAGCAGTTGGCATTACCCATTAGAAAGAGAACCTGCTAGGTTTTTCTATCATTGATTTGTGTCAGTGATCTTGTCCTGGATGCAGAGAACCATACGACGGGTTACCTCAACACTTCGTGAGTACAGTGCTAAGAGCTAAGATTTAAAACGGACTCCTTGCTTCCTTACAGGATGGCATTTGACCAGGATTAGTAATTGGCCCTACCCTTAATTAACCTTGGACCACAGGACGTGTATAGGTAGAACCTAGGCAGCATAGTTCGAATGGGGACTTACAATGTTCTACATGCTATAACCTCCCTTGTCATGGAGTCGACCCAACCACATTGTTCATGCCGTTGGGGAACATCTGCCTCCAGAACCAGATAGAAAAAGGGCCTACCTGCATCGTGTTCTTTACTGGAAGACGAGTCAGCCTGGCGGAGCCAGATGGAAACCCGAGAATATCACACATCAATCGATCAATGAATCCAACGTATTTCATAAAGCCCCTTTTTACAAGAAAGTTCTCACAAACACCCAGCCTGAATCCACATCAGAACCCACCGTTAAGTACGGCTGTAATGTGAAGTAGGACGTCAGCCCGGCCCTTTCTAAGAGGGTTACTTCAAGTTTACCTATCGATTAAGGATTCCATTGACTTAATGAACCTTCTGCCTTCCATCAGACAAGTAGCCAATATACGTTCTAATCTGCAAAACGGATGTCTGGCCCCGGCTCTCTTTAAATGAATTGATCCAGTCATCCTCCCACAAATGGGAAAATGGGCATGTATTGATATGAATTCTGTGCCGATGATGGATGCGAGCGGCGTTAAAACACGAGCCCTGATCCAGAGTATGTAAGGGACGATCAAGGGAAACTGCATTACCAGAGCTCATCGGAGAGACCACTGTGATTACTAAAAGAAAAGTTATGGGGGAGATTGATCAGCCCAGCATTCATTTTGCATGTACTTTAGATCAAGGAAATCTTCAGTGCCCTTCCCTTTTGAGTATTTTCCATTTTCATATCATTGAACGATATCCGATCATTTACCAACACCTAATATTAGAAGGACAACACCCTTAGTAAAAACAAAATATCCATTACGAAGTCAAATGATTATTAACGGATGTAATCCAGTGGACAAACGCCATGTGAGAATGATAATCTCCTTACATTCTTTGGGTCATGCATTTGGGTATGGCTAAAGTGCACCCAGACCATTTTTGAGTTTAGGTCTGGACTTTGATTTCGCCATTCCACGGGTTAATTCATGTTTCTCAATGGTTCTAATGTAAACTCTCATGTAAACTCTCGTGGGACTTGTGCTTTTGTCTTGCTACATCGTGAACCCAGCTGTGTTTCCAATTAATCTTGTCTTGACATTCTCTTGGAGAATTCTCTGACACAGAGAGTTCTCTGACACAAAGTTTTTCTTCATTGACAACAAGAAATGCAAATCATCCCTGAAGAGTGGCCAATCAAAACTGACAAAATGCAGAGATCACACCTCAGTCAAATACCCTACTGTACATCCAAGTGTAAGAATAGAAAAATCTGACAAAGCATAATTATTTGAGTATTGTTCTTAAAATTACTATTGAGGTCAAAATGGAAGCCACGGAAGCATGTGTGTCAGACATACAAAAGTGGATGACGGAAAACTTTCTGCTCTTTAACCTGATCTTGACAGCCCTCCCGTCTGTGGAATCATTGCAGTACCCTATACAAACACTAGGGATAGTTGCAAGTCCCTATACAACCATAACAACCTCTACACAAAGATTGGAAAATAAAATATCATCTGTTTTATAATATACTACATGCTTATTGTCCATAAAGGTTAAAATATCCCCTTTCTAACAACGTTTTCCGTTTTAAAATAGCTAAAACACAGACCGTTTTATTAGCAATTGAAAGGTCTGCTGATGGCGACGATGACGTCATCATCGTTGCAAACATTTGTAAACCACAATATACTGTAATTTTGTACTTACATTAGCCAAAGTCGATCATTTTTCTTTTCCTATAGTCCCAGGGATATTATTATCATCGTTTATGACCCATAGTAATATGGGTCAATCCATAATAATCCATATTCGGTCGAGAATAGAAGTTTCAACAGTCAAGACAGTGTTTTTCACTGAAAACGTAAGCTTCCGAGTAAGAACTGATGTCGAAATTGAAGGTGAATGGCTAATCTCCCAGAGGGCGGGATCTCAGTCGCCTGGCATGTAATTTGTCAGTTTGGGAGAGGTTATAGTTCACTCACTCGGAGGATGGGAGCAAAAAGACATGCTTTCATAAAAATTACTGTATCTCAGTGAATAAACGAGCTAGACTTGAAACAAAGCCATAATGCTGAGACCTGAGACGTGTGTTTTTTTTTTTTTTTTGCTCATGCCATATATTATGTGTTACATTATCCTGAATTAATTGAACATTTCCACAAAAATCAGACTGTTTTCTTTTAAATGCCCTTCACCAATTCTGTTCCAGAGCAATATCCATTTAGATTGGGGTGGGTCATTTTTTGCGGAAATAGAGATTTGAGGCCATGTCAAGAACAAATTAAGGAGAACACGTGCCTACTGACTCCACTGTGGGACAGACCGGCCCAAAGCAGACCCCTCATAAGCTGAGCAGCTGATGTTACCTGACAGTTTGGCTTCTAATCTGCCTGACCCTCAACCCTACAGGCTGTCTCTTTCTGACTGTATTTGACCTGGACTATTTTACAAGACTCTCTGCATTTCGAAAACGCACTTAATAATTTGTAAACTAAACTATCATAAGTTCACCCAGCAAAACCAGAAGAGGACTGGTCACCCCTCAGAGCCTGGTTCCTCTCTAGGTTTCTTCCTAAATTTGACCCATCAGGGAGTTTTTCCTTGCTGCTGTGCATCAACTTGTTGAAGTGTGCTTTGTCGGGGTTCAGGCTGGGTGTATGTAAAAGCACTTTGTGACAACTTTGTTGTAAAAGGGGGCTCTATAAAATAGATTTGTTTATGCGAAACACTTCACTGAAAGTATACAAGCACGTTTTGCAGTGATTTTGTCACAAATCTAGGTGGTTGAGCAAGGCAGGAACAAAGCGCAGACAGGATATCACGTTGATGAGTTTAAATTAAAACCAAACACGGCAAAAACCCATAGACTGATTGAAATGAAAGTGCGCTATGTAGCGACCACTAAATGCAGAACACACAGCTCTATGACTAGAAACAACACACCATACGGAGACCCTGACATGTAACCATGAACCACAAGACAGGGATGCAGGGGAGAGACACTTATACACTTATTAATTAGACTTAGGGACCTGGTGTGACTGGGTAGACATGACAAGACAAGAATGAGTCCGGGGATGTGAAGTCATGATGTCATGATGTCATGAGGAACACATCCCTGTGTGTTCTTCACCTCGCCGACAGTTATTTTAAAAATATGTCAATTTTCATCAATCAATCAGTAAAATCTTATATAATCGACAAAGCCCTTTCTACAACGACGGTTGTCACAAAATGTTTTACAAAAATCCAGCCTGAAATCCGACTGCATCCACAACAACAGGTTAATACACAGTGGCTAAGAAAAACTTCCGGATGGTTAAAATTTAGGAAGAAACTATAGTCTTTTAGAACAGAGTTGAGTCAGATACAATATATGACCAGTCTGACAGGGACAAATGAGGGCTGTGACGGTTAGGTGGAAGCCTGGAACCGCCAGGTACTGTCAGCTACTTGGCCGGCAACACAACCAGAAAGGCCTTGGGTGCACTTTTTTGTTGATGTTGTTTTGGTAAATGCTTTGTATATTGGGCACACTTGCAGCAGGGAACATGTTCACAATGTGTTTGCCCTAACACAGCACTGCTAATGTAGTGTACTTGCTAAAGGCATGTTTTATTTAAAGCCCAGAAGACACCTCAAGATACCAGGGCAATAACTATTGATCTAGTGGACTTTGTCTCATGAAAATCAATTTCAGATTTAAATTAGGCAGAGTAACAGCCCACTGGTTAGAGCAGGCAGCCCACTGGTTAGAGCATTGGGTCAGTAGCTGAAACCTTGCTGGTTCTATTCACGCCTTAAAAGTGAAATGGTATAGTATACATTAAGTAGTGGCTATGTATGAAGCATTAACACATCAGTAATTTACAACACTAAATAAAATCAAAAATAAAACTCCAGACCCAAAAACACCTAAAAATTGTTGTGCAGATGTCACGCCTTGACGGGGCAGGATGGCCGTGCCCTCTCTCCCTCACTTGGCGAATGGACACTTGTTTCATTCATTTTTTGCCCTCACCTGTTTCCCCAATCAGTATCCTAATTTAAGTTCCTAATTTCCCAGGGTGTCTTGTCAGTCTTTGTCGTCAGCCATTGTTATGTGTTGCTTATGTTCTTTCTTGTTTAGGGTTCATTTTGTTATAGTTTATATTTTTATTATCACGTGTTCTTTGTTCGCCCTGCGCTTGTGCGACTCCCATTTTGTGACAGAAGATAATGTTTTTAAACATGGTCAGACTTTGAAAACTGTTTGTCTGTGCGTTCTGTAGTTCATAAGCTAGAGCAAGTAAGGTGAAGCAAGTTTCAAAATGTTATCTTAAGAGATTTTGTAGAGTTCCTAAACTCATAGCTAATGTTGAATATCAGATAGCTGTTTGGTACATTTTGTTGACATGCCACGTAGAAGACATAAATAGTTTGAACTTAGGTAGTTAACATTGTAAGCATTTTGTCACATTTTACATCATCTTGCCTAGCTGAAATTACCCTGCCATATTACTGTTTCTCTAGTAGATGCAGGCAGTAGATTTTTGTCCGCAGTTCTTTTTAGAGCAGTATATATTTTAACAATAGCGTTGGGTCTCAAAACATGTTGCTGTGCTGATATGAATATATCAATATGAAACAACCACCAGGCATACCTACTTCGGAAAATAAATTGTTCTTGGTTAACCAAAGATCGGTTGCTTACTAACAAACTGCCACTAAATAGTGAGTTTTATCTGTTATCTCCCGAGACGAAAACACAAATCAATTTTTCGCCACTTTTTGTCTAAGGATGCTTTCGATCCCATGTTTAAACAATGACAGACATTGGCTGGAGAAGTTAACAGCAATAGTGATAATTAAACCAGATAGATAGGTTAGGCAGCTAACTTTAAGTAATTTTACGGATTTTTTTTTAATTTAACCACGAGGCCAACCAAAAAAGTATAAGATATCAAGAAGCAGTCTGTAGAGTAACATTTAGCACCTTTTTTAGATAATTTTTCTATCCAAATTGTCTTCTGTCACTTCTGTCATCATGTGATCTTGTACTTTGCTACTGGCACCTTTGAAAAGATTTGTAACTTATGACGTAGATGTCATGGTTCCCTCCCTCTGTCCCTCTCTATGCGGGAGTTGGCACTCCCCCGACCAGCAGAGAGAGGGAGTAATCACAGACATTCTAGACACCTGAGTTTTTCCCACACCTGGGTTCAGGTTTTCATTAGTGTCCCTATATAGTTCTGTGCTTATCAGTTGTTTAGTGTCGGGACATTAATTCAAGGTATGTGGTGTTTAGGATTTTAGTTGTGCGGTTATGATTTAATGCAGGAGTGTTTGCATGTTGTTTAGACCAAGTTAGAGTTGGTAATGTGAACATTCAGTTTTGTTGTTGATGGGTTGGGTTTTATGTATACCGGGTTATTTGCACGTTCTGGTTTATGTTCCTTGTGTATGAGTTTCCTCTGTCTGATTTTGTGTTTTGTTAATTCAAGTTCCCAGTTCTTGTGCCTGTCTTGCCTGTCCTGGATGAATAAAACCCATTGTAAGAAAAAAAAAAAAAAAAAAAACAAGTTCTCTGCGCTTGTGTCCTCTGTCGGCTTGAGAGCCGAACCCTGACAGTAGAGCTCAGGTCCAAATACTGTAGGCAATGTGGCAGGGAATGTTACAAAGCACATGATGATTCTCATTCAGATGTTCCCTAAAATCTACTCCATTCACTGAGGAAAGAAACTACAGTGTGTCTACCTGAGGAGAAGGTTTGATGTTGCTAGTGAAGGATAAAAGCTGAGATCAAGGACTGCAACGTCATGATTTTTCCGGAAACGTGGAAAACAACGGCATGCCCGGATAATGCTATCAGACTTGAAAAACCTTTGTGTCTTTCGCACTGATCGCACGGCAGCCGACTCTGGTAAGACCAAAGGTGGTGGACTGTGTATCTACGTTTCTGATGCGTGGTGTACCAACAGTAACCTCACCAGGAATCACTGCTCTGCCAATCTGGAATATCTAATGATTAGCTGCAGACCCTTTTACTTGCCATAGATAGTTCACATCTATTGTTGTTACCGCAGCCTACCTCCACCAGATGCTAAGCTAGCGATGTAAGAGCTGCAGGCTGCCATTAGCATTCAACAGACTGCTCATCCCGATGCTCGTATGATTGTTGCATGGGATCTAAACCACTCCAGCCTTAAGATTGTTTTTCCTAAATTCCACCTAAATGTCTCCTGCCCGACAACAGGAGACCATACACTCGACCATGGGTACACTAACATTCTGGAGGCTTACAAAGCCACCCCCCTTCCCCACATGGGTCAGTCTGACCACCGCTCACTGCTAATGCTACCAAGGTACCTATCCATCATCAAGTGGGTGAAACCTACAGTGAGGACAGTCAAAGTGTGGCCTGAGGGGTCAGACTCATCACTACAACTCTGGTTTCAAACACACAGACAGGAGTCAGATTCCCACTCTACTCCCAGACTACTACTGACTCCCATATTGAATCATATGCATCCTCCACTCAGACTACCACTGACTCCCATATTGAATCATATGCATCCTCCACTCAGACTACCACTGACTCCTATATTAATACTGAATCATATACCCTCCACTCAGACTACCACTGACTCCCATATTGACATTGAATCATATACATCCTCCACTCAGACTACCGCTGACTCCCATATTGAATCATATACATCCTCCACTCAGACTACCACTGACTCCTATATTAATACTGAATCATATACCCTCCACTCAGACTACCACTGACTCCTATATTGAATCATATACATCCTCCACTCAGGCTACCACTGACTCCCATATTGAATCATATACATCCTCCACTCAGACTACCACTGACTCCCATATTGACATTGAATCATATGCATCCTCCACTCAGGCTACCACTGACTCCCATATTCACATTGAATCATATACATCCTCCACTCAGACTACCACTGACTCCCATATTGACATTGAATCATATACATCCTCCACTCAGGCTACCACTGACTCCCATATTGACATTGAATCGTATACATCCTCCACTCAGACTACCACTGACTCCCATATTCACATTGAATCATATACATCCTCCACTCAGGCTACCACTGACTCCCATATTGAATCATATACATCCTCCACTCAGACTACCACTGACTCCCATATTGAATCATATACATCCTCCACTCAGACTGCCACTGACTCCCATATTGACATTGAATCATATGCATCCTCCATTCTGCACCAACAATGCCACCACATAAACAAATTAAGACCTTCCCCACCCAGAAGCCTTGGATGAACAAAGAGGTCAGACTACTGTTGAGAGCTTGTGATGCTGCTATCAGATCCTGTGATAAGGAGGCCTACAGCTCATCCAGGGCCCACCTGAAAAGCGGCATCAAGATGGCCAAACACGGCCACAAGCTGAGGATCGAGGATCGTTTCCACACCAACTCTCACCCTTGACGCATGTGGCAGGGCCTTCAAGCCATCCCTGACAACTGACCAAAGCACCCTACCCCGCCAGCCACTAATGTCTCCATTAGCAACGAGCAGAACACCTTCTAATCCCGCTTCGACAGGGACATCAAAGACCCAGCCATTAAATTGGAGCTCTCCTCAGACCTCGTCCCCTTCAGTCTGTCCATCGCTGATGAACGCACACAAGGCGGCTGGTCCTGACGCTGTCCATGGGCGTGTGCTCAGAGCATAAGCTGGGCAGTTGGATGGGGTCTTCGCTGACGTTCACTGTCATTCACTGTCCCTGGCGGTTGTCCCCATGTGTTTTAAGACCCCAACCAGTGCCGAAGCAGTCGCCTGTGTCATGCCTAAATGACCTTCGACCTGTTGCGCTCACCCCCACAATCACACTCTACTGCGTCTCTTTTTGCACTGCTCTTATGCACTTCTAGTTGGATGCAAACTGCATATCGTTGTACTGTACTTTTTTTTACAGACAATTTTTTTACGACAATAAAGTTGAATCTAATCTAATTCTGCATGGCCTTGGATTCAGGCCATCACAGTGAGTCACAGACGAAGAAGGATATAATCAGGCTGCTATCTGATTGGACATTGAGAATCTTTGTAAATGTTTGGCTCTGACTGCACCTATTGGAAGTGAAAATGCCTGCATCCCACTAGACCTCCACTGTTTCACTGACTTGTATACGTGCTGATTGTTTTGGGAAGAGAATCATTTCCAAAAAGTGTCCAGTTCCCAAAAACAGACATTGTCGGATCTGTACGAAATTGCAAGCGAGATTAAAATGAATATTCACAAATGTGGACCAGCTGTTTAGAGAAGCGCAGAGAAATTCACATTTGGAGAATTTGGATAGCGTCACACAACTTTCATCTCCCTTCGCCTTCTAAATCTCCCAGAAGAGATTGGTCGATATCCTCTACTTTCAATTTTCTTATTAGTAAAAGCAGTGATCCCTGCCCCCCTCTCCATTTGGTTGTCAGAATTGTTCATCTTTACACCGGCCTGAACAAGCCAGTTTTATTGGTCAAAGGCTATAATAACTTGAGCCTTTATTTTTTTAAACTAATTCCTTCCAACTGACATTGTGATAGACGCAGGAATAATAAATCACAAACACGTCCTCGACGATTGCATTGTAAATGTCAAACTAGACAGGAAATTGTAATTAAAGAAAGGAAATTGCTTCAAAGAAGCACTTGAATTTTAAAATGAGCTAAGCGTGGAATTTTGTAAGAATTTAATTATGGCCCAATTTGTCAGAGACTCTCTCTCTCTCTCAGTCCCCCGTCTCTCTTGCCTCGTCACTCAGTCGTATAGTAATTCTCTTCTCTGCACACAAATGCCTTTGGAAGCAGGCTGCGGAGAATTCGGAGAGGATCAGTGCAGAGCTTAATTCTCATCTCTCTTGTTCAAAACCAAGGTTATTATTTAATAATATTTCTTCCTGACATTGTCTCCTCGCACTCCAAACTGAAGGGCCTCGATTGGCACACACACAGAGAGAGAAGATATGGGGATATCAGCCCGCCCCCTCCTTTTCTATCTGAGATATCGAGTCTTAACCCTAAATAGATAATTGTCTATCACATTCTGAATGGGAGTGCTTGAGAGAAGTGTTGCTTTCTACCACGACAACATCAGTGAAGTCCCAAGGATTTTATCAAATATCTAATATCTAATAAAATAAACGCGGCAGTTTGAAAGATTCTGAACGGACAGCCATTCGGGGCCTTTGATTTGGTTTAAGGTCTTTAAGCTAAGATCCAGTCCATCCCGTTCTTGTTAACTACTGATCCCACTAATTCATTTAGAAGAAATCGTCCGAAAGAAAGAGGAATTATTTACCCATCTGATAAAGTAACAATAGTAGAGGTGTGCAGATCAACTGCATTTGACGACGTTATCATTCGCAGACCTCAGGCCTGTCCATATCCGTACTGAAGAACGGCGTTCTGGGGGAAATTAATGAAGTGTCTATGTGGGGGGGGGGTGATCTCACACAGCCTCCCCACAGACTGGTTGAGTAAGAAGAACAACAGAATTTCCACTGAAAAGATCAATTATAGATAGAAGGAAATGAATGGGAAAAGTCATTTAATAAATAATTTTGTTGATGTCTTATATCATGTACGAAAGCAAATGGAAAATTAGATTGCGTATGTGGACGTAGCCATGGATTTTAAAGACCTTCAAAATTGCATTTAATTAGGAAAAATATAGATATGTCAGTGATTGGTTTCATCTGGGGAGGGTAAATTGATGAGGGCAATTGAAGCGATAGCAAATGATCTCCCAGCTTGGAGTTCGACGGTCTGGACAGTCAAGAGGAGGCAAGTGTTTTCTTCCTCATTTTGCACCCGTTCCACATGGTCACCAACACAACAATGCAACCGGTCTACTGAATGAAATGCACAGGAGCAGATCTGACACATGTTTCGGAAAAAATTCGGTTTACAGGGCCTCGGCAAAAGTTCCGAGAAGATGCCACACAAACAATTGGTATCCTCGAAACATCTCTGTGCGTATATGGCTAGATGCGGCTCTGTGAATTCGTAAGCGCTGGCTCACATGGCCTTGAAGAGATTTCATGGCTCACACTTCACGCCCCAGGAAAAGTAAATACTGATAATAATTAGACAAGGAAACTTAAAAGTTGAATCTGAGCTTCTCCTCGGTGTGAACTGTGATGTGATGAAGCCATGGGACAAACGAGGGGGGAGGGAGGAGAGAGAGAGGCAGAAGGGAGTGGAGAGGGTACGACAGTAATGGATGCATGTGTTTCCAATGCTATCTCTGAGACGTAGCATCCCCTCTGTGGCGCAGGGTGTCTGGAGAAGCAGAATGCAAATAAATAGGCACGTTTGGCCACAGTCACACCCTGTGTTGGGACCCAGTGGTTGTGTCGCCAAACAAGTTGTTCTTTGTGAAGCTGGGCCCACTGGGACCCAATGAAACGACTCCCATCATCTGCTATGCTGTGTAAAAAAAATAATTACAAAAATAAATTACTTAAGTCTGCAGTCACTATTTATAAGATGAAAGACTCTCTTCGGGGGAATGTCAGCATTAGCCATTTTTTCCAATTAATTTCTGTGGTAGTTCCCTGTTTCCCAGGCTCCCTAGTGAGTGGATGTTTGTGTGTTTGCTCATTGTGTCAAACCTCCGGGAATTGGGACTTTTTGTCGCGGTTTCTGTGTTACTCATATTAAATGCAGATCGTAAGATTTATTTTAAACTAGGATAGATTACCAAAACAACATTTCATTTAAAAAACATAAAATGTAAATAAAAGTTTTCTTTCGCAGTGCCATAAAGCGAAATACATGCGCGTACAGCGTATTGGCCAGACAACTTTCTTGAAAGAGGTATGAAGTCACAGGTGGATTACCTGGTAACTAACATGGAGCTCTCAGTCGAACAAGTGTTGTTGCCGGTGCCGATGATAGTAGAATTATTTTAGTGCCAATGTGAGACGTCTTAAGTTGCTTCCAAACCAGTTTTTATCTCATTTGGTCAATAGACGAAGCAGGACCAGACTTCATATGTCATCGCTCATTCAACTTCAATATACACTGAGCGAGACACTGACAAAGATAAGAGTTGTTCAATGGGAAGCTTAATTTAAGTACACATTCATATCAGTTTTATTGAACTGTTTTATAATTTTTCTGATGTACTTTCAAAATGGTGATGCCAAATATGTGTCTGTAAATTTTAAAGTCAGTAACTATTACCTAGTTCACCAACAATGCAAAGGGTAAATCTTTTTTTATCAGGAGGCAGGTCTGTATTGATGGCAGGTAATATAAAGCTTTGTAATTAGGATGAAATGCGTTAGGGTTTCAGGTGGAGACGAAAAAAAACCCAAATGTCCTACCAGATCAACATCAATTCAACCAATGATAACATTTCTGCTTTCGGGACGATTGGAGTCCGGAACAAGATTCACGATGAACATCACCAACCTGCCCAAAAAACGTGGACTCTTTTAATGTGGACCGCAAATCTATGTTGTGCCAGAGGCCCATTGCGGTACTGCATCTAAGCCCCCTGATTATGTCCTGGTGATTGTAGCCTGCAGTCGTAGTTGAGGAGAAAGAGAGCCTTTTTCTCCATGTCTTCAGGCATTGCTGCAGTAATGGAACAGAAAATGTGCTAATATAAAACGCGTGACTCCACTAATGAACCTGTTTCGATATTCTGCAATTCTAAGCACTAAATTATCAGAAGACATGCGCACTCTCGTGCCCATTCAAATGAGCAACACTTTGCTCGGAATAAACTGTTCTGCTTAATGAGTTGAGAGAAGAGCACGATTGCCTCTTCCGCTTGCGTCGACGCGTTCTAAAGGCGGCCGCGGTGAATAATACGAGGGATTCGAACAGACCGCTTTTCGTTTGACATTGAATGAAGTCACTGCGGTTTACTTGCGGTATTATCACCGTATGTCAATGGGCCACATCTGATCAATTTGGGATGTGAATGAGTTAAATTTAGCCGGGCCAAGTTCAATATGCGACATGTCTTCGATAATCCGAGACTCGATTAGTAGTTACACTCGAGATTTAGGAGTGTGCGTTGGAGATGCCGACATTTAAGTGACACGTGAAATGTGACGATTGGTTGAAATGGCTGATTTGAAAAAATCTAAAGAATGGCACGTCACAGATGGCTGTCTATTTAAAGAACATGCATGAGGGTAATTATGACACTATGAGATACGTTCATTAGCCCAATTCTGCTGATTATTTAATTGAACAGAGATATCTAAATTTAAATGACTCTATTAGGTTTCAGTTATATATACATCACAGGTACTATGTCTGATTTGTTCCCCGCTTTTCTGTTCTTTTTTCTGCACCATCGTAATTGAATAACTTATAGAAAGTCATCTCATCTCAGGTTTTTTCCTTTCTTATGGAGTGTGTATAAAGTGCTCCTGTGACTACCTGGGAGTGCGACCCATCAACAGCTGTTAGAGCTGACTTGAAGGTTAAATATTAGGAAGGAATCCAATTTCTCTTGTCTATTCAGCTCAGCGGTGTGTTAGATTGCAGCTGGAGTGTGCTTACGGAGTGTGGGATATGAAGTGGGCTAATCAATCCCCTTTGCTACATTCTCAAATTCCTCTCATATCAGGTCCCTGCCCCCCCGGGCAGGCCTTCTGCTTTCCGAAAGCCAATTCCACACGAAATAAGAACTGTGACCTGCAGCTAGAGGGTGAAGTTGAGTTTTCCCTTCATGATTAATCTCTTCTTGGGTGGCTTTCAGGAAAAAAAGGGCGAGGGGGAGGAGAGAGTGAGGCCGGGAAAAAAATAAGAAAACATGCAAGGCGCAGCCTTGTGACGGGCACATTTTGTCCCTCGTCTCTGAATGAGCCTGGCGCAGTGGAGCCTGCTTATCTGTCCAGAGAAAGAGGGAATTCATTTTTGACAGGGCCTCATGTTGACATTGACAAAATGAACTAGTACCCGATGCCGCGATTAAACCTTGGCTGCCATAATTGTCATCTGAACTGTGGCAATGATGAAACTTAAAGTGTGTTCTGAGCGGCGCCTCGTTTCAAGGACTTCACGCGGCCGGGGAGATGGAGTGGTGCGTTTCGCGTTCGGCGACGAGCGCGAACGTACGGGCGTGAGTGAGTGAGGGGACGCTCCAGACGATGCCGTGTTCTGGGAGAAAATCACCATGATCTTTATGACCTTCCATTTGTGACTCTTGAGGACTAGCAGGTCTAGTAGAAGAGCTCATATGTAGCTACACACCTATAAATGTCTTTGCTCCACATCACTTGAGTAGAGGATGGTCAGTGATTGTCACTTCTTCGTGAGGACAGAGCTGTGCAGTGACAGACTCCCAAACAATGGGCCCAGCGTTATCATATAGCAAGCAGATGGGCAGGACACTAGAAGAGCAGAGGGGTAAGGTGATCTAACCTTAAAGTGCCAGTCTCACATTTTACAGGTTATAATGACATCTGTCAATGAAATTGGGCCTGTCGAATGCTCCCTGGGTCCACTTAATGGATGTCTGTGATAGTCCAGACCTACTGTTAGACCTGTGATAGTCCAGACCTACTGTTAGACCTGTGATAGTCCAGACCTGTTAGTCCTGTGATAGTCCAGACCTACTGTTAGACCTGTGATAGTCCAGACCTACTGTTAGTCCTGTGATAGTCCAGACCTGTTAGTCCTGTGATAGTCCAGACCTACTGTTAGACCTGTGATAGTCCAGACCTGTTAGACCTGTGATAGTCCAGACACACTGTTAGACCTGTGATAGTCCAGACCTACCGTTAGGCCTGTGATAGTCCAGACCTACTGTTAGTCCTGTGATAGTCCAGACCCACTGTTAGACCTGTGATAGTCCAGACCTGTTAGACCTGTGATAGTCCAGACCTACTGTTAGACCTGTGATAGTCCAGACCTACTGTTAGACCTGTGATAGTCCAGACCTACTGTTAGACCTGTGATAGTCCAGACCTACTGTTAGACCTGTGATAGTCCAGACCTGTTAGACCTGTGATAGTCCAGACACACTGTTAGACCTGTGATAGTCCAGACCTACTGTTAGTCCTGTGATAGTCCAGACCTACTGTTAGTCCTGTGATATACCAGGGTCGATGCCTGTGTGGGTCTTGTTTTTTGTGTAAAATAAAGTGTTAGTCTATTTTGCCTGATAAATTCTAAGTCCTACTACATTATTTTTAGTAGGACTTAGTATTAAGCAGGACACTATCTTGAGTTACTAAATACAGCGAGCGATATGCAAGGTCTCTAAATGGCTTCAGAACATATTGTCATCTCTTATTTCTTATTGATGATACCAAACTCAATGTGAAAGCATTACACACACAGTACACACACATAACACACATATTACACACACATCTATTCCATTTTTTGTGTCTAAAGCGTTCCATAAAAAAGCAGTCTGTTTGCCCACTACCCCCCACCAAACAAATTGGACAAGAACAACAAAGTTCAATCAGCCTGTATATTTTCTTCTTTGTTTCTGTCTCATTTCCACCAGGGCACTTATGGAAGTGCTCTTTTGCATCGCAAATAAGGTGCGTTGATGCACGGGGGAGTCGGCAAGAGTGGGGTTGAGAGTTGGGGCAGCCTTGTCTCGAGCAGCCAGAAGCACCTCAGAGCCGGTCTAAACAGTGGGAACGGCTCTATACACATGGTCTAATGGAAGAGTGGAGTAATACACACCAAGGAACAGCAGTCTAAGTGAGGAACCAGGCTGAGGTAAACATGTTCCTCATCACTGACTGGTCTGACTGAATGACTGGGGTCCTTGAAACTCATGAATGATAGAAAGGGACGTGGATTTGTACCTGCGTGGTTATTCTCCAACAGCGCATTGAGTTGTTTTATGGTCTGATGGATGGATGTTTCCGGAGGGCCTTTGTCATTTTTCAAACGGGGTCCAGCTTGACCTCCGTGTTGTACAGTTGCTTAATCCTACAATCATTATGGAGTTCTGCTGGATGAGTCAGGCCGGCTGTTGTAGAGTCAATCCCCTCCATCATTTTAATGTTACGGAGCCATTCTCTTGAGTAGCTGTAATTGCTTTGTGTGTATAGTACTTACATATAGTGGCTTTTACATGGGCTAGATTGTATTGACTGTACTGTATTCCCCCAGTACTGCCTGTCCAGTCTATAGCAGCACATGGTACTGCACTCCTAGAGTCACCCTCTGACAACTCGGACTCAGAGCTCTATCGTGGCGATGAATAAAATAACGCCTTTATCCAATTCAGTTTTTCAGTGTCGGCATGAAGATGCACATTCTGTGGGGAAACGTGTCCGCGTCCTCGGTGGCTTGTGAGAGCGCCACAAAAGTGAGACTGACACTTGGTTCGGGTCCCCACTCCTCCTCAACTCTCCTTGGGATGGGGGGTGGACCGGAGACGCCCCGTTGCCGCGCCAACCCTAACTGTCATCTCAACCACGGCACTGCACTTAGGCTCCATTTGCTTCTAAGGACGTCTGACAGGGCGGCAGCCACGTATGATCAAACTTTACTTTCGCCGTGCACTTGTGACAGTTCATTCAGAGGGCCCTAATGCGCTGTCACCAGCACTCTCCACTCAGACGCCCTGATTTACCTTCCCCATCTGTCTCAGTCGAGCAGAACCAGGATGGGTGCAGGGAGGCCTAGGAGCTGTGTTGGACCCGCACGCTTTACTTTGATCGTGTCGCTCCCAGCGCCCATATCTCCTCCATAGTCTTCACCTTCATCATATGAAATGCAGCACTAAACAACGCGGTCTTGTGTCCATATTACCATCAGTATATTTCCATCAGCAGGATGATTTAACATGTTGGTGTTTTGTTTTGACTGGAGCTTCACCAGGCTCCTCTGTTAACCCCTGTAGTCCCAATACAGATGGTGGGATAGAGGGTAGCGCCACCTATTGTTGATAACCAGGTATCTGTAACAAGACCTACATCCAGACATACACTGGGTCCTGATGGCACACACACACCTTAAACTCTTACCTCTAACCCTACCCCTCAATCTAACACCAAATACCAAACACTTAACCTTAACCTCTAACCTGACCCGTTAACCTATAACACTACACCTCAACCTATCACCAAAGGCCAAACACTTAACCTTGAACCATAACCTCTAACCCTACCCATTAACCTCTAACCCTAACCCTTAACCTCTAACCCTACCCCTTAACCTCTAACTCTAAACCTTAACCTTTAACCCTTCCCAATAACCTTACACCAAATATCAAACACTTAACTTAACATTTAGCGCACATCCAATGCCTGAACTGTCTTTTTCCTAATGAAGTCCAGTGACAGTCTCTACTTAGTTGAATTGGTTTAGTTGTTTCTTGTTTCATTTTTCTAGATGGGATTTGTAGTACTCAAAGCAATAGTAAATCATGGACACATACAGACACACACATTAAAGCTTATATCCTGATATGCGTCTATAACTAATGGCCTATATACATATACTATACATGCTTACAATTTGGACTTGTGTTGAGATGGTTCTTTGGCTCATCAATGCTTAAATAAACTTTTGGAAAGACGCAGGAATAAATTAACCTAGGAATTAAATATTTTCTAAATGTGCATTTCTATCTAGTCTGGTTTTGATGGGTGAGGAACTGACGGGAGATTGTGGTGAGAGCATGTTTAGACACCTCAACTCACTGCCAATGTATTGGGAGAGCATTCGTTGGTAGTTAACGCGTTGGAACATTTTATTTTAAGGTCTCCATTATGCTTTGTATGATTTAAGCCGCGCCGTTACAGAGTGGCTACATGATGTAGTACAATCCTTTTACATCTCTAATAAATATGAAAATGCACAAGGTTTTCACTCACTCTCACTCTCCCTTTCTCTCTCTTTGCTCTTTGATCAGGCATTCCCATGACAGATCCATCAGCAGCTCTTTATCTCCTGAAGGAATGGGATGTGCTTAATTGCTGCTACCAGGAACAAATGAAAGCAAGAAACAGGATGCTTTCTGAACAGACCCAACGACGAAGCAAACAACGTCCATAATGAGCGATTACCGAATGAGTCTACGCGCAACCAAATGCAATGTTTTACTAACGTGGCTGTGAGGTGTGAGATGCTCGTTGCTACATTGTAACCACAATGCAACGTTGTGTGATCCGTCCTAGCCTTGTGGTACCTGTGCTGCTCTCCTGGTCCATATTCTAATCTTATTTAACAGTCTCTGCCTGGCGCTGAATTCAATGCGGGCCCCCATATTGGAGAGTTTCCAAACAATCCCGAGCTCACCCAAGCTTGGAATTGGTTTTCCGTGGAACATCTCCCTCCTCCCTTTGGGCACTTTACCAATTTGACCAAATTTGTTCCATCACTGGTTCTAAGTACCAGAAGTGTTTTCCACCCACACTTGGACTCGTTTCTGCAATTTGCACATTCTATGCAGAACATTAACAGCCTTGTCAGGGGCTCAGCCATTGGCGAGTGGCCCTGATGTGGTGTGGCGGGGCACTCTTTGTCTGGGTGGGTTCGCTGTTGAATAAGATCAGGACAGATTCACAAACCAAACTGCTACTTTAGCTCTAAATAGGAAGACGTTCAGAAACATGCTGGTTCAATGTCTTTGTTCTACGAATCTATCTAGGACAGGAGCCTCTAACCAGCCTATAAATTCCCACGCATTTTTCTACCTAATTTTATTCCACCTCAGTAAGAACTGTGTTTAAATGCTAACGCCTCATCCCAGGCAGCTACTCCCAGCCAGCACAGCAGCGCGGCCATTTCCCTCACACTCACCACAATGGCTCATTGCAATTGCATTACAAGCAAGGATGTACTCCAATGCTCCCGGTGCCACTCTATTAAAAACCCAATATGCCGTTGTCATAATCGCAGAGGAATAAAGCGTCGTGTTTCCCTAAACTTTTGTGTCTTTGCCAGCCAATGCGAGACCAAAAACTCTATGTGGTGGAGGCACCTGTCCACTTGATGTATTACGGGAGTAGAATTGGCCACTAAAAGTTGATATACTGTAATTGTTTGAGATAATTAGAGTGATAAAGCCCTCCGTAAATGGGCCCAGTGGGGCCGGGGGTATTAGATGGTGTCCGCGGAAATGCACGCCCACTGCATTTTTTAATTTAAGGGATGAGTGTTAGCGGAGATATAATTTAGCCCAGCGATCGCATTCGGAGGTGTACACACAGATAAAGACCTGAATGCTTCATAAACCATTACTTTAGAGTTGGGAAAAGAGTGCATGAATTAGTGGGCCTACTAACGCAGGCGAACGTAAACTTTGCAGTAGTTTAGCGGCGCAGAGACACGAGCCGCTGCAGTAAACTGCCTCAGGCGCCAAAAGCAATTAAGGGAAACTTAAAATAATTTGAACTAATTCTTCTCTCGCTATCTGCGGAAAATGATGCATTAGTGTGTACGTTGATTATGGACGGAAAGCGCTTCTTTATCTGCAAAGGGAATACCTTATGCTGAGGCGGCTTCTTTTAGCGGACTGCTTTAGGAGCTTATTTAAAATTGAGATATTCGGCTTCGCCATATGTTGTCTTTTCTTTCACTCTTCCGTTCCATTGTTTTAGCGTTACCTTGAAGGATTCATTTCATTAAACACAGTGTCATCGCGCATTACTCTTGACCTGTCTGAACTCGCCGTTTCTCGGAGACAACTCTCGTGTACGTAACGAAGAAGAGTGGATCAAAGTGAAAGAATGGCGCAACCGCGAGCTACAACCGGTCACGCTTCATGTAGCCCCTCTTGGAATGTACATCCCACATGCATGCCCGGGCACCGAGGATTGTGGGTAATCTTACGTGACTTGTTCGTGTCTGCCACTCTATGCCATTCCGCCTGCCAGCGTCTTTCACCTACGTTGTCTGGTGTAAAGCCAATAAATCTATAGCAGGTTGACTTCGGATGTTAATAAAACCAGGTCCCTGGAAAAAACTTACAAAAAAGCTTATGAAATGTCAAGCTTTGTTAACGTTCGCCTTTAATTAGCTGGATATAAATGTTGTTGTTTTTCCATTTCAAACAGAATAATTTGTCCATGTATGCAGACACTTTGTTGATGTTTAATGTAATTTTACACGCACAAAAATATTACTCTGGTAGCAGTTCATTTGTTTGATTCAAGGGAGAAGTGGTCGTTGTGTTGACCAGCAGGACTCATTCAGTCCAGACGCACGCACGCACGCACGCACACACACACACACACACACACACACGCACGCACACACACTGTCTCTGCTGTTTCTCTGAGAACAGAAAGCAGTCACAGGAAGCAGCCGGACAGGGAGATCTGTCCGCTTGCCTGTCGTCATTTAATGTCCTTTGATGGGCCTGGCCTGTTCTTTATCTGCCTCCGTATCAGACTGTTCTGAGTGGCTCTAATATGATAATGGACTAATCTGGATCGTTTGTTTTTGCTTTTAGACAATTCCAAAAGCCTATTTAATAGGTTTATTTCGGTAAGTGCAAGTAGGAGATGTTCCCACGTGGAATAGTTGTATAACATCCTGGATCTGTAGGTACATACCTGGCAGTACAGACTGGCTTCATGTACTATTGCTCTGTGTGAAGACATATGGTTTCTTTGGGTATCATTTGATCCGTTTCTACATTATGCAAAAAAAAAACGTATCTCTTCTGCTTCATATGTAGGAACACTGAAATGTCTCCCATGGCTTTGTTGGCGTGTGAAAGCAGTCCAGAAATGTACGGCGACTAAACCCCACCTGACGTCACTCGCGTTCGCTGTCATTATTTAGTAATAATCAATTGACTAATGATGCCATAATTTACGGGACTCGTTTATCTGGTGACTGGCTGTGCTAATCAGTTCGGCTCCTCGTCGGGGTGGTGAATTTTGAATGAGCAAGCTGGCTACCTGTAGCAGAGTACTGGAGTCACAAGCCTGGACCGTGGGCGTCGATGGTGGAGACTGAGACAGAAACCAGCAGTGAACCAGATCCTTCTCCCAAAGGCCTCTGTATTTCATTCAATGCAATACCCCGGATAATAACATGGGCATTTATGGACCATACAATAAATGATATGATGGGGTTTTAACGTGGTTACTTGATGGGCGCTATAGATAGCGTGTCGACTAGATCTAGACGTCGTAGGTCACATATCCTCCAGCACTTCTAGAGCTGATCTTATTAAATGTAACACAATATTACGCGTCATGTGGGTTTCTAATCTGCGAGGACTCACAGAAGACAACCTGGTCACCACATTTTGAGTTGTGGGCGTATTCATGTTCGTTTGTTTTATTTCTGTCTTTAATGACATGCATACGTCTTCACATTTGGAATGTTACACGAATACTGTGTGATTGACCTTGGTTGTTCTTGGTCTGATATCCAAATCACTCGATTATTTGTGTAATTCCTGCAATAAGGTAGCCTCTGTATTTCCAAAATTATATCAGGGTTTGGCAACTTGATTCAACCATGGGAAGTACGCGAACATAATACAAATGTAAAAAAGCTCCACTGCTTAAGGACCACAACTAAGAACAAAATGCAATTTGTAAAAAATTCTCGGTTACTTAACAAAGTATTTGGTCCTATTTTGAGGCAGGCTTTAAAGGTGACGGGGGGGTCTCCAGAAATAACTGCTTTTTGCAAGCAAGCTATTTAATTTATATAACGCAGTTCATACATGGAAGCAATTCAATGTGCTTTACAAAAGGTGAAAAAAATACCTTTTTCTAAATGAGCAGTTGTTTGTAATTGTACCTTGAATGAGATGATGAATAAATACAGTGTCATCCATGTTAGGCATACCAGGAAAAAAGATCCCTCACAGAAATAGTTTCCTGCCCTGAATAACGGCGCTGAAGAAATAAATGCTTGCTCTTTTTCTAAGTCTAAATGGCACTTTCATTTTTTTGTTTCTTTGTGCAGGTAATGAGCAAAGTAAATACACAGGGAAATGTGAAGAACTTTGTGACACTAAATTACTTGTGGGAATCCCATATGGTTACAATTTAATATTGGAGAGCTCTGAAAATAAGGGATTATTGCTTAAGCCAAGACTATGAGCCTTTCGCTCTTAGTAAGACAAATGGGAAAATGAAGGTACACAGATTTTCAATAAGCAGAGTCTGGTCCTGCATTGCCTGCTGGGAGTTGACATGGTGGTCTTCCTGCCACTGCTGCAGAGGATGGGACGGGGGGGTTGTGTGTGTGTGTGTGTGTGTGTGTGTACAGACTGTGTAAATGCCCTGTGTGTGCCCAGGTGACAGCGCCCAGCCACCCAGTCACTAGGGCATCCCAGCAGCCTTTTAGTGAGGATGTCATGTTTGTTTCCTGGGCAAAAAAAGACACAGCAAACATTACTTAAAATTCAAGCATATTCAGACCAGCGGAAGATAACTGGATTGCACATGAGACCTGTGCTAATGTCATCGGAAGGGCATTGGGATAAACAGGCACTTGTCTGTGCATCAGGGTGGGGACTGGGGGTGGAGGAGAGGGGACTGGGGGTGGAGGAGAGGGGACTGGGGGTGGAGGAGAGGGGACTGGGGGTGGAGGATAGGGGACTGGGGGTGGAGGAGAGGGGACTGGGGGTGGAGGAGAGGGGGCTGGGGATGGAGGAGAGGGGGACTGGGGGTGGAGGAGAGGGGGTGGAGGAGAGGGGACTGGGGGTGGAGGAGAGGGGACTGGGGGTGGAGGAGAGGGGACTGGGGGGAGAGGGGACTGGGGGTGGAGGAGGGGGACTGGATATGGAGGAGAGGGGGACTGGGGGTGGAGGAGGGGGGGACTGGGGATGGAGGAGGGGGGACTGGGGGTGGAGGAGAGGAGAGGGGACTGGGGGTGGAGGAGGGGGACTGGAGATGGAGAAGAGGGGGACTGGGGGTGGAGGGGGGGGGGCTGGGGATGGAGGATATGGGGACTGGAGATGGAGGAGGGGGAAGGGGGGTGGAAGATAGCCAGAGTCTTCAAGGCAGATGACCTCCCTAGTCAGTCACATGCTTTCAGAAGGCCTCTACCTCCCAGTCATCCCTTCCAGTCTACCCTCTACCTTCCAGTCTACCCTCTACCTTCCAGTCTACCCTCTACCTCCTTGTCTACCCTCTACCTTCCAGTCTACCCTCTACCTTCCAGTCTACCCTCTACCTTCCAATCTACCCTCTACCTTCCAGTCTACCCTCTACCTCCCAGTCTACACTCTACCTTCCAGTCTGCCCTCTACCTCCCAGTCTACCTCTACCTTCCAGTCTACCCTCTACCTCCCAGTCTACCCTCTACCTTCCAGTCTACCCTCTACCTCCCAGTCTACCCTCTACCTCCCAGTCTACCCTCTACCTTCCAGTCTACCCTCTACCTTCCAGTCTACCCTCTACCTTCCAGTCTACCCTCTACCTTCCAGTCTACCCTCTACCTCCCAGTCTACCCTCTACCTTCCAGTCTACCCTCTACCTCCCGGTCTACCCTCTACCTTCCAGTCTACCCTCTACCTCCCGGTCTACCCTCTACCTTCCAGTCTGCCCTCTACCTCGCAGTCTACCCTCTACCTTCCAGTCTACCCTCTACCTTCCAGTCTGCCCTCTACCTCCCAGTCTACCCTCTACCTTCCAGTCTACCCTCTACCTCCCGGTCTACCCTCTACCTTCCAGTCTACCCTCTACCTTCCAGTCTACCCTCTACCTCCCGGTCTACCCTCTACCTTCCAGTCTGCCCTCTACCTCCCAGTCTACCCTCTACCTTCCAGTCTACCCTCTACCTCCCAGTCTACCCTCTACCTTCCAGTCTACCCTCTACCTTCCAGTCTACCCTCTAACTTCCAGTCTACCCTCTACCTTCCAGTCTACCCTCTACCTTCCAGTCTACCCTCTACCACCACGTCTACCCTCTACCTTCCAGTCTGCCCTCTACCTCCCAGTCTACCCTCTACCTTCCAGTCTACCCTCTACCTTCCAGTCTACCCTCTACCTTCCAGTCTACCCTCTACCTTCCAGTCTACCCTCTACCTCCCAGTCTACCCTCTACCTTCCAGTCTACCCTCTACCTCCCAGTCTACCCTCTACCTTCCAGTCTACCCTCTACCTTCCAGTCTACCCTCTACCTTCCAGTCTACCCTCTACCTTCCAGTCTACCCTCTACCTTCCAGTCTACCCTCTACCTCCCAGTCTACCCTCTACCTTCCAGTCTACCCTCTACCTTCCAGTCTACCCTCTACCTTCCAGTCTACCCTCTACCTTCCAGTCTACCCTCTACCACCACGTCTACCCTCTACCTCCCAGTCTACCCTCTACCTTCCAGTCTACCCTCTACCTTCCAGTCTACCCTCTACCTTCCAGTCTACCCTCTACCTCCCAGTCTACCCTCTACCTTCCAGTCTACCCTCTACCTTCCAGTCTACCCTCTACCTTCCAGTCTACCCTCTACCTCCCAGTCTACCCTCTACCTTCCAGTCTACCCTCTACCTTCCAGTCTACCCTCTACCTTCCAGTCTACCCTCTACCTTCCAGTCTACCCTCTACCTTCCAGTCTACCCTCTACCTCCCAGTCTACCATCTACCTTCCAGTCTACCCTCTACCTTCCAGTCTACCCTCTACCTTCCAGTCTACCCTCTACCTCCCGGTCTACCCTCTACCTTCCAGTCTGCCCTCTACCTCCCAGTCTACCCTCTACCTTCCAGTCTACCCTCTACCTTCCAGTCTGCCCTCTACCTCCCAGTCTACCCTCTACCTTCCAGTCTACCCTCTACCTCCCGGTCTACCCTCTACCTTCCAGTCTACCCTCTACCTTCCAGTCTACCCTCTACCTCCCGGTCTACCCTCTACCTTCCAGTCTGCCCTCTACCTCCCAGTCTACCCTCTACCTTCCAGTCTACCCTCTACCTCCCAGTCTACCCTCTACCTTCCAGTCTACCCTCTACCTTCCAGTCTACCCTCTAACTTCCAGTCTACCCTCTACCTTCCAGTCTACCCTCTACCTTCCAGTCTACCCTCTACCACCACGTCTACCCTCTACCTTCCAGTCTACCCTCTACCTCCCAGTCTACCCTCTACCTTCCAGTCTACCCTCTACCTTCCAGTCTACCCTCTACCTTCCAGTCTACCCTCTACCTTCCAGTCTACCCTCTACCTCCCAGTCTACCCTCTACCTTCCAGTCTACCCTCTACCTCCCAGTCTACCCTCTACCTTCCAGTCTACCCTCTACCTTCCAGTCTACCCTCTACCTTCCAGTCTACCCTCTACCTTCCAGTCTACCCTCTACCTTCCAGTCTACCCTCTACCTTCCAGTCTACCCTCTACCTTCCAGTCTACCCTCTACCTTCCAGTCTACCCTCTACCACCACGTCTACCCTCTACCTTCCAGTCTACCCTCTACCTCCCAGTCTACCCTCTACCTTCCAGTCTACCCTCTACCACCATGTCTACCCTCTACCTTCCAGTCTACCCTCTACCTCCCAGTCTACCCTCTACCTTCCAGTCTACCCTCTACCTTCCAGTCTACCCTCTACCTTCCAGTCTACCCTCTACCTTCCAGTCTACCCTCTACCTTCCAGTCTACCCTCTACCTCCCAGTCTACCCTCTACCTTCCAGTCTACCCTCTACCTTCCAGTCTACCCTCTACCTTCCAGTCTACCCTCTACCTTCCAGTCTACCCTCTACCTTCCAGTCTACCCTCTACCTCCCAGTCTACCCTCTACCTTCCAGTCTACCCTCTACCTTCCAGTCTACCCTCTACCTTCCAGTCTACCCTCTACCTTCCAGTCTACCCTCTACCACCACGTCTACCCTCTACCTTCCAGTCTACCCTCTACCTCCCAGTCTACCCTCTACCTTCCAGTCTACCCTCTACCACCATGTCTACCCTCTACCTTCCAGTCTACCCTCTACCTCCCAGTCTACCCTCTACCTTCCAGTCTACCCTCTACCTTCCAGTCTACCCTCTACCTTCCAGTCTACCCTCTACCTTCCAGTCTACCCTCTACCTTCCAGTCTACCCTCTACCTCCCAGTCTACCCTCTACCTTCCAGTCTACCCTCTACCTTCCAGTCTACCCTCTACCTTCCAGTCTACCCTCTACCTTCCAGTCTACCCTCTACCTTCCAGTCTACCCTCTACCTTCCAGTCTACCCTCTACCTTCCAGTCTACCCTCTACCTCCCAGTCTACCCTCTACCTCTACGTTTGTCTCTTCCTATCTCACTGTCATTTCCTCCCTCTCCATGCACAACTTCTGGACCTGTTTCCCTTTCCTTTGGTTTTGTATGAAGGCCAATGTGCTTATTTATTGTATGGTGTGTGTGTGTGTGTTTGTGTGTGCGTGCGTGCGCGTGTGCGCGTGTGCGCGTGTGCTTGTGTGTGTTTTGAGACAGTGGTTAGTGAAGTTGCCATGGCTTTCATTAAGCCTGTGCCTGAATGAAATATGAATGTGTAGGGAGTGAATTAGAGTGATGGAATGGGCCGAATATTGCCTTGCTGGCGTCTAGGCGATGCTGTCTAGGGGGCGTAAGCACTCAGAACCGTGGAATTTGAACCCTTTCCCACAGCTCAGAGGGTTCATCAGCGGCCCAGGAGAACTCTGCCTTCGTGGTGTGGATTATTGGCTTGGCTAAGGACCGTACACGTCACAGAAAAACGACACCATATCACAGAGGATTAACACGTCGCCACAAGTCTGTTTTTAACATTTCTTTAATCAAAGAGTTTCATGTTGCACCAATGACCAGAGAGAATGACCTTAAACAAAGGACACGTAACAACTTAAATGTTAGTCCAAATCCATTTTGGATGTGACATTCAAATACCAGCGGCGCTTAAACTGTAAATGCGCTTTTAATGATTTTAATGAACAATGAGCCAGCGCGACAGAAACAGCCGTGTCATTAAATCCTTTGACACTTTTGTTATGTATCACACAGAATACCGATATTGGACAATAAGCAGAAATCCTAGCCTTGGGACAGAAACAGACTATACAAATACAACTCCGTGAACGGGTCTTGCCGTTCTAGAAAGTCACTGACCAATTCATCTACTGCTTGTGTAGACATTATGCAAACTCACTTAGGTCAAGATCATTCTGGAACCGGACATAGAGAGACTCAAAGCCAAAGTCCTCTTTCGGGGTTAGAATCATCGACCTGCGAGCAACGGATTGCGGGGCTTTGTAAGGATGTTAAAATGTCGATATGGGACTATATTTTGCCTATTGTGTTTACTGAGTCTACATATAACCATTTGCACAATCTACCTTCATAGAAATGTAATGGTTTGACAGTTTAATCCCTATGATCTTTGGTGAATCTCTATGGTCTACCGTTTATCTCTATGTTCTGCCGTTTATCTCTATGGTCTGCCGTTTATCTCTATGGTCTGCCGTTTATCTCTATGTTCTTTGGTTAATCTCTACGGTCTGCCGTTTATCTCTATGTTCTGCCGTTTATCTCTATGTTCTTTGGTTAATCTCTACGGTCTGCCGTTTATCTTTATGTTCTTTGGTTAATCTCTATGGTCTACCGTTTATCTCTATGTTCTTTGGTGAATCTCTATGGTCTACCGTTTATCTCTATGTTCTTTGGTGAATCTCTATGGTCTACCGTTTATCTCTATGTTCTTTGGTGAATCTCTATGGTCTACCGTTTATCTCTATGTTCTTTGGTGAATCTCTATGGTCTACCGTTTATCTCTATGTTCTTTGGTGAATCTCTATGGTCTGCCGTTTATCTCTATGGTCTGCCGTTTATCTCTATGTTCTTTGGTTAATCTCTACGGTCTGCCGTTTATCTCTATGTTCTTTGGTGAATCTCTATGGTCTACCGTTTATCTCTATGTGCCTTGGTGAATCTCTATGGTCTACCGTTTATCTCTATGTGCCTTGGTGAATCTCTATGGTCTACCGTTTATCTCTATGTTCTTTGGTGAATCTCTATGGTCTGCCGTTTATCTCTATGGTCTGCTGTTTATCTTTATGGTCTGCCTATTATCTCTATGGTCTGCCGTTTATCTCTATGACCTATGGTTTATCTCTATGGTCTGCCGTTTATCTCTATGGTCTGCCGTTTATCTCTATGACCTATGGTTTATCTCTATGACCTATGGTTTATCTCTATGGTCTGCCGTTTATCTCTATGGTCTGCCGTTTATCTCTATGGTCTGCCGTTTATCTCTATGGTCTGCCGTTTATCTCTATGGTCTGCCGTTTATCTCTATGGTCTGCCGTTTATCTCTATGGTCTGCCGTTTATCTCTATGGTCTGCCGTTTATCTCTATGGTCTGCCGTTTTTCTCTATGGTCTGCCGTTTATCTCTATGGTCTGCCATTTATCTCTATGGTCATTAATCATTATACCCATTTATGTTCTTATGACTCCGGTACCAGACAGTGTAGAAAGCCTGAGTGAGGGAATGAACTACATGGACATTTGACATCCAAAGTCTTCATTTGAACGACTTTGAAAACAGCCAACGAGTGCACATGGGGAGGCTGGTCTGGAGAGGGAAAGCAAGCTTAATTGAACAAACTAATGAGTAGTTCTTGTTCCCATGGGGGATACGCCACTGAGATTGTTTGACAGTTTATCTGTGATAAATAAATTCTTTAAGAGCTAATTAGTTTCCTGGCCCCCAGAGGTGCGGTGGTTCTGTGTCCGACTGGGTTTTGCCACAGCATCCAGCAGACGTCTGCCCCCCTCCCATCTGCCCCATCTCGTCTCAGCCCCAAACCAGTGTCTCGGTGTCCCCATGTCCCCACTTCCCTAATCCAGCATTTAATTTCTGATTAAGATGGGCAGAGCTTTGGGCAACGTCGTCTCGGAACAAGAAAGGAGGCACCAGGCAGCGACATTCTGGGTAGACTACATACAGTGCATGGCAGAGACAGATACTGGTAACCGTAGTTACGACACACACATGCCTCGGACCGTTCTCGTGTTCTCATCCGACGGTGACCCATGTCACATGTCACAGTAGGACCAGGTCATTGTGCCGTGACCGCACCAGGGGACCAGGCACTGGGGTGATGAGGTCAGCCTCACCATTCCTTCCACACATGGTCCCTTCCATACCACCAACTCCCACCTCTTACCTAACATTCTCTCAGAAACCGGACGAGCCCGACACACAGCTCACCTGGACTTCCTGTCGCGTGTAGAAATGCGTTTTTCTATGCGTTCCGCAATGGCTCGGCTGCTGGAAGATTTATGGTACAGCCTGTCTCGATAAGAGCGTATCTGGTGCTGATACTGCGTCAGGGAGTCACAGGTTAGTCCTATCTCCGCCTCAGCGACAGAGTCATCATCGCTGCGTCTGCGTAGCATGGCAGCTAAGGCTGTAAAGAAAGAAACCATCACTCTAACGCGGTTGTCCCTAGCCGTGCTGTGCTTTACGTTTTCACATAAAGATCAGAGCAAGAGTCAAAGCACCCTGCAAAATGAATTAGACTGAAAATGCAAATCTACTGATTGAAAGGTTTGAGATGCCAGACTATTTTGCTTTCTGCTCCAAAAGTGACGGAAGCAGATTGATGGATGTTTTTGAAGATTCAAGCATTGGCTTATTAAATTAAGAATAATGTATTTATTGCTTCCTCATGACAACACAACATTTCCTGTGCTCAGTGAATCTGCAAATTGTGGAAAGACGAAAGAAACAGAACAACCTAGTAGACCACAAACCTTTGGCAATCGTCACAACGCTAGAATAACCATGGCTTGAAGCAGTGATTGAAATTATTGTCGTGGGAGGAAAATATGCGCGTGAGACAGAAGGAGAAATTATTATGCAAAATAATAACGAACGGGCATGTCGTCCTGATTTTCCTGGACAAAATCTGCTCCTCAACAGCGAGTCATAGAGATCCCTTTTAGGGCATTGTGATACTCGATTTTGCACTAAACGCAGTTCAAACAAACGTATGTCCGTTGCACACGTACTCTGTGACGGACATTAGCATCACATAACAGGCTATCTAGTGACTTCATGTCCTTTCTTTGGGAGACTTGACCAACATGTAGCCGTTTAGTATATCAAACTGCAAGTCAGAGGCCGACACAACACAGCAGTTTACAAGACAGGCGATCGATAGTGATTAAAAGTTCAAACATTTGCTATCGGAGGAAGGCATCGCAATTCGTTCCCGAAACCGTCTTCATGGCGGCGTAACTATGGAGACAACATCAAACGGAACACGGGTCATTTTGCCCAGCGCCAGACTTTATCTTGACATTCTATCTGTTAAAATAAAATAGAAAAGGTTTCATTTAGCTGATTAGAATTAGAGTCAGACTGCAACATCACGTGGGTCAATATGAGTAATAGTTCACACGTCTCTTCACTCTAGATCTGATGCAATGCCTCATCATAAAAGCCATCACACTTTGGCACCACACTGTCCCAAGTATCACAATTCCAAACTCAACACACTAAACCCCCACCCCTGTCGTGTCAAGCTTCCGAAGTGCCCAGTCCCTTTCAGGACACGGTCTGACTGACAGGCAACGGAGCTATATTCCTCTCCTTCAAAGGCCAGCCTTCCTGACCAGGGTGGGTTTTTAATCTGGGCGCACCACCTGTGAGGCCCGTCAGAACTTCGCCCCACAGGAGCAGAGCCGGGCCTCATTACTGGCTCCCTGGTTCTGGTCCAGGTCACTCTGCATGCCTCGGCTACGCTACCTTACAGGCATTGGACATGAATGAGAGCCCGGCTGCTCGGTCCTCCCTATCACGGCGTGGTCGCAATTTGTCATTTTTCACACGAGATGAAGCCTTTTATGAAGCGAAATGAGTTTCCCCAGAATGAAGCGCCACAAAAGCTCCGTGATTAATTTGCTTGTTAGGCTATTGCAGCTGTCACCTGTGGAAGACATCTGGACACCAGATTGACTAATGCCGGGAGAGGGACTGGAAACATGTCTCTCGCTCTCTAGCTCGTTTCCAGTTACCCAAACCAAAGGAACTATTGGCTGTTTAAAATGCCCCCTTTCTGAGGAGCAATTAATAAGCATTACTTGTGATTGACATGGTGATTAGTTGTGTTAATATGGCGACGGGAGGCTCTGAGCGGAGAGGAGGGACAGTAATCTGGCGCGGGGCGGGTCTATAGGCGTGACGAGGGGCGTGGGCGCTCAAAGTGACCCCACATATCTAATTGGCTCATTGATCTTCACCACCTATTGGCTGAGTTGTCATCCAAACGAATATATCTAACTTAACACTTGACTTATATGGCAGAACAAGTGCAGTGTTCTTAAGGTTGATATTCTCTATTGATATATAAGGCTACTGCTGTTTCTAGTCACTGGTCTTTTAAACCCTTTATGATCAGAGCCTAAAATAAATCAATTCAAACTCAGGAGCAGTGTTTTCAAATCCATGTACAATTAGTTTACAAGGTGCATTTATTAAAACAACCCATCTGCACTTGTTAGTTAGAAACAGGCCAAATGCACGGCTGTATGTATTGTAACCCTGGATTAGAAGGAACAATGAACTAGCACATCCTGGAATCATTGCATGAGGAAAGTCTAAAAAAGCAATTAATAATAATTTTCCTACTTGCAATAACTTCTCTGATAACTACTATAAGAAGGTGTTTGTTTAGAGCGCTGGTGGGCGTTATTAACATAAATCAGAGAGGAGGTGGTGAGTGAGTAGTCATCAACTCATAATGAACCACTGTGGCGCGGTGGTGTACAATCCTGAATGCAGTTTGGGAGGAACAGATCGGGTGGTCAAACCTTCTCCCTCCTGGGCTCTCTATGTAGCTGGGCTGAGCCACAGTGAGGACTGCAGGGCCAGGAGCTGCCCTCCTTCTGTCCTCTGTTGCCTCCTCTCTGTTGCCTCCTCTCCAGCTCCTTTATTTTCTCCAAGTTCAGGTCTCCTTCTTTCCTGCCTGTTGTGACTTCTCTTTCCACGTGCAGCTGCTGGGCAGCCTCATTATACCAGATGAGGTCCCAATGGAGTACAGCTGTACAGATGTTGGACTCGCCTTACTAGATATCCCTGGAAAGTTCTAGAACTCCTATGGGTGCCCCACATAAGTGTTAACCACACCCTGCTGTTTGACCACACCCTGCAGTTTGACCACACCCTGCTGTTTGACTACACCCTGCTGTTTGACCACGCCCTTCTGTTTGACCACACCCTACTGTTTGACCACGCCCTGCTGTTTGACCACGCCCTGCTGTTTGACCACACCCTGCTGTTTGACCACACCCTGCTGTTTTACCACACCCTGCAGTTTGACCAAACCCAGCTGTTTGACCACACTCTGCTGTTTGACCAAACCCTGCTGTTTGACCACACCCTGCTGTTTGACCACACCCCTAGATGTCTCATCAGATGTTTCAGCGTTGCCTTTTTTGCCACTGTTAGTCTGCCTTCTTAAGTTCCTCTATTTCACTGGGTTGAGCGGATCATTGTTTGAGTTCCACTTTGGTGAGTGTGCTGTCCGGTTCTGGTTTTTGGTGCCTCTGTTTAGTTCATAAATTTGAGAGGAGTAAGAAAGAGAACCTCTGCGTTCTCTGTCAACCAACCCCAGCGAAACCGTGACAATTTGAGACATGTGAGTGGTAATTTAGGTGGTCAAAGGACACTTCCTGTTTTTTGTTGTTAGTCAAAACAAAATACAAAAAGACAAAAATGTAGCTTAATAAAGTTTTGAACATACACACCGTAATATTAGTCAGCCTGCCTGTTTTCTTTGCAATTTCACATTGTGTGCATGCTGAAGGAGCCCGCAGGGAGGAGGCAACTGCTAATTTGTTGGCTAGTTAGCTGATTGATACGTTTTAGCAACAGCAGGTAGTTAGCTATCTTTTGGTGGAACATTTTATAACTTATGTTGACCGCTCTTGGTGGCAGAATCTAAAAGTGTGTTCCCTTCTATTAAATATGACCAAATGATTAAATAGACTTGATTGTTTTTTGCGAGTCAATCCGGGTTTGATTTGGCGTTATGTTTTCAAACATCCTATCTTGCAAAAGCTATTGCCCGGCACACACGCACAACGTTTTATCATGACAGAGCCAATCTATCATTAAAAATAACCATTAAACGCTCGCTCAAAAAAAAACATTGATTTCCGGGATATTGTATGTAATTGGCAGGCGTCAGGGAGCGGTTATTAAAATGCGGGAGACTCCCCTGACCTTCCGAGGGATTTGGGATGTCTATGTTGAAAGGTTAACTTCACCTGTCCTTTTCACTCTATACTGACCAGAGCCCTTTCTTTGCTGAAGAGAATTAGTCCACAACAAAATTTGTCCCAACGTAAAATTCAAAAACATTTATCAATTGTGACTAGATTTATTTGCATAATTAGCATTTACTAATGTCACGTTTAGCCTATCCCAACTTAACATGTGTAAGTATCCACGGTTATATTAACTAGCTTCATTTGCACAATTTATTCAATTAACCCTGTAAACGTATTTCTTCAACCGTTCAAACCAGAACCGATTTTGTTTCACATGTTCAGGCTATACCAACTCAGGGTTGTTAAAATATATATAATATACCCAATTTAACTGAAAAAAACAGGTGATTAGTTGACAGCCTGTATCAGTTGTGATTATCAAGCTGTACTTTTTTTACGGTTGTACCTGACCGACAAATAAACCCACATTGGAATACCCAGTACTTCTCAACTTACAGGATCCTATTTAAATTGTATTACTTGATGATAGTATAATTATGGTAACAATGTAAATACTGCAGGGTGTGTGCGAAGACATTACCTTGTTTGTTTTTGAAAGGCACATCAGATGTTGATTCTGACAGAAGCAATGTCCAGCGCTGGAGCTAGTAGCGTGTGCCATTATTCAAGTTTAATCATTAAGGAAATAGATGGTAGCATCCGTTTATTAACATATCCTGTGTAATCGTGAATCTGTTCAGAGAAGTCTTGTTGGCATGACTGAGAGCTGCTGACAGACAAATTGCAACACAATACTCTTACGTCCAAATACCTCTGATTTGGAACAGGTCCCGTCCTTAGACTTACGCTGTCGTTGCCTTAAACAAGTCAGTTTCTACAAAACAGAAAGAAAAAACATTCAACAGAAATAGATTCATGAAATGGGCGGCCTTAATCTAACCTGCTTACACTCTTCTACATGAGAGCTGCGATAACAAAATGACTGAATGACAATGCTTTAAAACATACACAGATGTCTGCGTCTCTTTGCCAGAATCAATTTACAGTTAGAGCCCGTGTTCCGCACAGATGGGCCAGCTTGAGAGATTGGAAAAATGCCTGAGATGGCGAGAATCACGCTGGCCATTGATCAGAAGAGCACAGGTCTTATTATGCTTATGGTGATAACTTGAATAAACCAGCGCCACCGACCAATCACAAAGCAGCGCGCTTGTCAATGGGATGATGACAAGAGGGCCTTTATCGAGACAGGCTGATGCTGAACTCTCTGAAAGGGGTCATATACCACTGAGTTATTATTGTTTTTCCGTGACTACCCATGATCAGTAAGCGGCAATGTGTGTGTTTCGTCCTGTTGTCCATCTGGTTAGTTTTGAAAGTTATATATATTGATGTTTCGGGAGTGTGATCTGAGATTTCTGGCACCAGCTCAAACGCAGTTCTCTAACACACTCCGGACCACAACATGTTCCCTGCTGTTTTCTCGCAACTCGTTTTAAGCTGTAGAGCCTGGCACTAGCACCGAGGTATCTATGGTACTAAAACAGCAAGTACACGGCGCCCCATACCCAGCATGCAGCGGGTGTGTGTAGATGCCTGCTAACCTATCTCCTAAACCCTCAGCAGGCATAGACAGCTTCACTATCAAACCTGATAGTCATCAGGTTTTGTAATAAAGAAGCTTTATATGCATGCGTTTGTGTTAGATGCTTTCTGTTGTTTTACTGTTTAACTGGTCTGAATGCTCCGTATAAAGCCTTCCATGTGGTTCGCACTGGACTCGTGCAAAGTGATGATTGATGAAAGTGAAGGTAAATATATTGCTCACGGAAACTGTAGCACCCTAATTGTTTTGGTACTGGGGAATTTGCATATTTGGTGCAGGGTGGGGAAAGTATTCAACACGTCAACAATATTGCCATAAAACAAGAAGCAAAAGAACAAAACCAGCTGATTTCACTAATTTGTTCACCTACCTGTGGTAATTAGAATCAGCTGAGTTATTGCATGTGGCAGATTCGACTCTTTGAAAAAGGGTTTGCCACCTCTAAATGCAAGTAAACACCTCATTTAATCTGTCATGGAGGAAACATCCTATGATGAGTGGAGACCAAAAATGCTCAAGACATCTGCTCAAGGTTGTTGAACAACCTAGCAATGACCCTGGTTAGCCATTTATTTATCAACTCAGAAATGTTTCGTTCCTATGAGCGCCATTGGGGCCATTATCAGCAAGTGAAAGGAAGTGGAAGAAACATCACACCATGATACGCCATGTTTGGAGGGGAATTGCTCTGCATATAACCCTAAACTACCATACCTACGGTGAGGTTTGGAGGCGAAAGCATCATGGTATGGGGCTGTTTCTTTTCCCATGGGACCTGCACAATCTAAATCATGAAAGGGACCAGGACATTCTTAAGAACAAGCTGGTGCCATTCACCAAGACGATGATGATAAGACATGGGTGGACCTTACAGCAAAACATCTTTCATAAACATCTGCGAGGAGACTCTATTGGATCTAGAGGAAGGTGTCAGTCACCAGACCTAAACTCAATAGAGCAAATAATAAAAATAAACACTCTGGATAGAGTAGAGACTCGAGATTACAAGAAGTATTGCAATTTGGCTAAGAACGAAAGTTGTGAAAAGAAATGGGCAAAAAAGTATCTTAACTGAGATTCCTTATGTGGCTCAGGTATAAAAAGTCTACTTTAGAACGAAACTCATGATGCGTATTGTCCTGCTGAAACAGCCCACTGCCGTCATGGAAACAACTGCAATGGTTCCAGCGCTCCCATGCCCATTGTAGGTGCTTTTGACAGTTGGACGAGAGACTTGGGCATCACTTGAATTTCCTGTGACTTGTTCTATCCATCAAGTAAAGTACCTTTTATAATGATTTTAAGCAAACTTCCTCCTCAAAGTTGGGATTAATAAATATCCTAAACATAAAAACATTAAATAATCAATGGAATTATTATATTTAAATAACTTGATGTTTGAAGGGACGTCCAGTTCTTGGTAATGTCTCTGTTGTGCCAGTTATGAAACCAGGTGATTGTAAGTATCTATTTTGGGGTTAACTCTGGTACAGTTTACACATATGCAGCCCAGACAAATATTACCCTTTGGCCAAATCCAAATTGTTGTCTTCACCATAGTTGCTTAACTCTGGTAAATAGTACTCTTATCTTTTTACCTAAACTTCTCTGGCATCCCTGCAGCAATATCATCAAAGTGGGTTTAGAACAATGGCTTGACAGACTAATCTCTCCTATCCCAGACACTCACTTAAGGAATGCGTTCGCACATCTCTGCTCCAATATCTGTCGTACCATAACAGGCCAAACAACCAACCAATAATACAAAAACACCATGCTACAGCATCAGTAAGGGCTTTTAACCATTTACAGTCATGGGCTCTGGTAAACTGTTTCAAACAAAGGAAATATATCAAGCACACACAAAAACATGATAACAATTCAAATAGAACGCTTAAGAGAGAATGGGGAAACTATTAGAGATAAAGTAAGGTGAGGACAGAAGAGTTTACCCGACGCAGAACAGCACATTATATTAAAGTGGCCTGTTTATATTAAGGCTATTTTACATTTTCGGGTCTTTTGCAGCATTTGCAAAAAAAGGGGAATGCGGGGTGGATGCAACAAACATTACAAACATTTCTGTAGGAGGTCAAAAAGGAGTTTTTAATTGTGCACTATTACTAAATCATTTGGATGCACTTTAAGACCGTAGAGAACTGCACAGCCATGTGTTATTTGTTCTCGTAGCTGTGTCGCTGAAGCCTTCCCACCGTCAGACAATTACTCTTTACTCTTCTAGGCATAATGTTAAGGCAAATGTTATGCCCAAGTATTAATTTATTTTTAAACATATGTAATTATTAAATGGCTTAAAAAAATTTGAAGAGAGTGACAGTTAAATAGTTATGAACACATATACTGATTAGAAACCTGAAATACGCAATCATGTTTTTTACATGTGTATATATTCAACTTTGAGAACCAAACACAGAAGCGTCTTCCCTGTTAAACAGTAACACACAGCGTTAAAGGATATCATAATTAGCATTTCCATTTGAAACCGCACCCCCATGAAACCGCACCCCCATGAAACCGCACCCCCATGAAACCGCACCCCCATGAAACCACACCCCCATACTCTGACATCACGTACAGCCGACACCAGGTTCCTTTACGGCCTCTACGTTCTAGGCGCCAATCAGTGAGCCGTTCTGAACCCGTAAACACGTGTCGGCGTGTTAAGCCGTGATCAAAGGCGCCACCAAACAAACGCACACAGCAGCACACGACTACGCCACTACGGTGTCCGTCGGCCCGTTCCAATAACCCCTGACACGTCTGTTTAATGGCGAGGTCTCGACAAGAAATGATCGGATAATGAAACGGAGCAGCGCGTTATTACACACTTCTCTGGTGTCAGGCCTGACCTACCCACCATTAATTTTATTGTAACTCATTTCTGCGGCCGGAGTGGAACAGGATTTAATGTTTTCATTCCCCCGGTTCTGTTCTGCATGACAAATTGTTTTAATAAACATATAGCGGCTAATAATAAAGTAATAATAAGCCTACCAGTCGCCTTGTATCACAGCAGTTAAATCTTCCCATAAGCCAGCATTGGTTACAATGACAATTACATGGGAGCCAATCCTTAGCAAGGCAAACACAATGGACAGATTTAATATAGTTTGTAAATATGATTAGTGTGCTGTGGTGCTACAGGAGTCTAGTATTTACATTTCTCTCCGGAGTTATTCACTATACGGGATCAACATTAAATAGAGTTCTCTTTTCCCGTTTTCCCGGTGCCTTTTTCTTTCAGTATGCCTTCTAGCTTCCCTTAATGAAAAACACTGTTGACCGTTAATATTCGGCGGATCAATCACCATTTCTCATTTTGAGGTTGAATGTGCAACTGTGCAACCCTCACACGTCCCCCTCCTACCCAGTTTGTGTTGGCCTGGCTCCCCCAACTTCTCGCTCCGGCCAAATGCTGTGCCGTGCCCGGAGACATTCCGTTCTTCTCCGTAACGTGTCTGGTTCTGACTGTCAAAATACCGATGGGTTGTATCAGAACCCAGAGAAATCTAGTAATCTGGTATTTTGTAACATTTTTCAAATTGGTGATTACTTATTTTTTTTGCAGCGCCCTAATCGTTTTTATGTGACTACAACTCAACGCGTCTGTGTGTTTATGTGGTGTGAGTGTACATAAGGTCACATCAGCGCCTGGTGTGTGTGTGTTTCTGTGTGTGTACCCTAGATCTCTGTTTGTGTAATGGCTGCTGGTTATTTAGAGGTGTAATTTCATGCTACATTTCAATTACTGGCTAGATTTGTTTTTAGCTCCTGAAGTCATTGCTTCTACCTAGAATTGATTCAAAAAAAGAAAGATAATCAGCTTAATATGACCTTTGGGCCCAGTGCAAGGAGTTGTTTGTGACTTACAGTACTATCTCCTAGTCCAGCCTCTAACTTAATTAAACACAGTGTTGATCTTTACAGTTCATTCATCATTCGCCATTATATTTAACCCATTCAGTGGCAAGATAGAGAACACAAGGTAAAGCTGCCCTTGGAAACGACAATACAAACAGAGTTCAAATAAACTATATTATAAACTGTAGCAAAAAACACAGTAGTGATCATTTACAATGCCAACACGAATGTTAGGCTAATTCAAGTAACGTAAACAGGAACTGTTAGATCAGTTGACCCTGCAAAGTGAATTTGATTATTTTGACAATAAGGGAAAAGGTAAAGGCTTGGCTGTCTAATCGGAATGTTTCTATTCAAGACATTATCGTTCTAAATAAAGACAACGATATACTATTGTTTGCTGTACTGCACCTCACAATAAATCTCAGAATCAACTCTACGACACTGACGTTACCAGAGATAGGAATGTTATAGCTTGTAGATGGACCAATACAATGTTTGTGGACTTTATCGCGTGTGTGACTCTTATTCCTGTGAATGCGATAGTGAGGACTGTTTTATAGCCCTCACTGTAGCCTTTGTACATCAGTCCTGTCTGGAGAAGCAGTGGACGGTCCTGTGATATGTCTGATCACCGGGAGACAGGAGGTCTGTGACGGGTGGTGTGGGAGTTTACTTTGCCCTAAACAGGCTCTGCCTAACCTGTCATTTCTCAGACTTACAACACTAATTGTTGTCAAGCATTGCCCCCATCTTGCTGGGCACAGTCAACTAGCGTACTAGAATAAGGGCACAGCTGTTTGCCTCTCGTTCAGACGGGGGCCTTTTTAACCTTGCTGTGGAGCTGGTGCCAGACGTCAGCCTTCACAGTGGCCCCACCACCCTACCCCACCTTCCCTCCCGAACACCACAGCAACATGAAAGGGCTGCATGCGCCGCCTGCCTGTGTGCCATTGACAGTTAAATGAAATATTTATTTAAGATATCTAAAAACATGTATTCCTCCTCGGCACTAGTTACTAAGAACATTGACTTCTGAAGCACCTCGACGCTGCCAGAGGATCCTGGCCCTCCAGTGAGTCAATTAGAAGGGCTTATGAATGTCTGCAACTCCTCTGCTGTCTTTCTTTCGGGTTTCGCCTTTGCCCTGCTTTTTCATCCACTAGCTGGTTGGTAAAAACATGTAACACAATGAAGGACTTTACTCTTAAAGCCGATGAAAACGTAAAACGTGAACCCGTGAAAACGTAAACCTGTGAAAACGTAAACTTGTTGAAAACGTAAACCCGTAAAAACGTAAACCCGTGAAAACGTAAACCCATTGAAAACATAAACCCTTTAAATGTACATATGTTAAATATTCGTTAAGGCACCTGGTCATGTAATTTATTTTAAAGATTTTTTTGGCATTCATTCCATTATACTGATCCAGTTTTTAGTCATTTCAGTTGGCTTTAAGGAATTTACGCTTCCAATAATTTTGGCTTGCTTACAGACGCCAATCTAAAAGCAGCATGACCTTTTTAAATGAATTCCCATTTCCATAATTGTGTTTTATGTTTGGTGCCATGTGTTGGTTACCATTTGTATTGCCTCTTTTTCGCTCCGCAATTCTGTGAAAAAATCCTGAAAGTATGATAATTTCTCTGAAGTTACTTTTTATTAGTTTTTCTTCTGTTATATGTGGAAACATGTTGCGGCATTACCATATTATCTTGAAGAATGCCGACTGGAGGGTATGTCAGCATAACTTGATGTGTTGTTTCAAATTGGAGGGTATTGGATTTCCAAAGAAGCCCTAATACAGAGCTCTGCACGTCTGCCAAATAGAACTGTTTTTGTCATCATAGAAGTAAAAGTCTTGTTTTTCTCATTTCAAGCAACAACAAAAAACTTGTTAGAGCCATTGCTTTGCCTTTCTCGAGTTCAGTACATGAATGCCCCTGGGTCTTTCTTGCCACACATACCATGCTGCGATTTGTAGCACCCAAAAGACCTCGTAAACTCACTGGATCTTATATCACTTAGCAGGAATGCCATCCTTAAAAAACAAAGTTCAACTGGATGTTAGATAAAGCCTGGCCCCATGTGGCAATAGAAATTGTAATCTGTGGCTCAATTTCTCCAAACAACCGTTTTGAACTGAAATCTACCGTGGGTTTACGGAGTCACCACCCCATTTCAAAATCGTTTGTTGCCTTACAGACCGAAATATAAACACAAATCAGACTTCTTTCAGCTCTATTTAGGAGGATATACCTAGAAAAATACAATAAAAAATATATTTTCACTTAGGAGTGTCCTCACTTTTGTTGCCAGCGGTTCAGACATTAATGGCTGTGTGTTGAGTTATTTTTAGGGGACAGCAAATGTACACTGGTATACAAGCTGTACAATCACTACTTTACATTGTAGCAAAGTGTCATTTCTTCAGTGTTGTCACATAAAAAGATATAATCAAATATTTACAATAATGTGAGGGGTGTACTCACTTTTGTGAGATACTGTACACATACATACAAACTGTGCATACAACCAGTTAATGGTTGACTTTGCTGCCATCTAACAGTGGGTTTGACTGACGACAGGTCAGGTGCTAGAGACTGAATATGATGGATCCTCAGTTTAGCTCATTAGATCATAGCTGATATTGGTCATGGTTAGTTGGATGTGGGCTCTACAGAGCATCACTGTAGTAATTGCTCCAGTACACTGCCAGAGGGTTCTCGTGACAGTTCGTCTCATATGGAAGCCCCTCAGTAAGATAATATCAGCAGAGGTAATAAATAACTGAGGAGAGCACTGTAATGTAACATGGTGAAATATCGGAGCGGACTCACCCAGTGCCGGACAGGGGAGGAGGGTTAAGCTGGATACGTTATTCCAGACTTGACCAGCAGCGTGACATCATCACCATCCAGAGGGTAATTACCCAGTTCTTTAATTAGCAGGAGGATACGCTGAACATCTCTAGTTTAATCTGCTGGACTTCATGCTCCGCATCTTGACATTCGTGATCAGAGCAGCAGGAGATGGACTGGAGGCCTCCCCGAAGGGCTTTCATCAGGACGGAGATCCAGGGAGAGTAGGAGAACGTGTCTGAGGTAATACTGGTGATCACCAGGGCTCTCTCAGCCGCTCCCCTCTCCCTGATCTCCTCCACATGGAGGACTACGGAGGACCAGCGTGTCCCTGTGGCACTCACCATTGCCTCTCTCTTCGCCTCCCGCCCTCTAGAACACATCGCTGGCCGCCGTAGTGCGCACGTGATCAGGGCCCTTGCTGTCGAGACGGAGTAAAACAAGACGTGCCCCTCGTGCTCTCTCCAATGTTTTCCTGTTAGTTTAAGTCTCGTCTGAACTAATTAATATTTTTGCTTATAGCATCTGCAGCTCCCGCGGGAGCCTCCTTAATTAATCATTTATAAATCTACACAGCCTCATAGTTTATTAGTCCCTGCCTTTGGCTCTGGCTGGCTGCATTGGGAAACGGCAAATGATTAGTTACAGGAATGAAGGCTTTTTTTCTCCCCTCCCGCCCTTGTTTTCAACTGATTAGGGCCTCACACAAAGAGGCATTTCCATGGCCCAGCGCTGCACTTTAATTCATTTTGAGCGCCTGACACATTATTCAATCTCGCCGCTACGGGCCGCCCACTTTCTGCGCCGGCGTGTATTTCGCTCAACCGGGTCCGTGTGCGGCGGTCAGCGCCGGACATCCCGGTCAGACTAAAGGCGCCAAGGAGACACCGAAATGAGAGCACTTGACCCCTTGAGCCGCCTGGGCCGGGGTTACCGAGAAGACGGGGACATATCTGTCCGTCCCGTCGGGGCCACGTGGCGGGGATAAAATCCAGGACGAAAACGGCACGCTGTGACGCCGTGCTAATGCTGTCTGGCTTTTATTGGAAAACGGGCAGTATTTCTATCAGTTTAGGAGAGAAAAATAAAGAAATTGAATCAACCGAAAGCAACACGCACGATTTTCATAATGCCTTAGCGGTCTCTAAATAGGAGGCCTTGTGCAACAGGGTTCTTCCATCCAATTATACCGCCAGCGGCTACCACACATCGGCCGCGTCTCACACTGCTCTCTGTTCCATCTTATCGCTGCATTCTCTCCCTGTTATCATCAAAGAGGTTGTACTTCACTACGGAGCCCTAAGGTAGCGCCGGAACGAAGCTTGTCTTCCTAAACAAACTGATCAAGTAAGGTGAGGGACTAGGGCTGTGGAATCCAGGGAACTTTATTGGTAGTTTGCAATCTTACGAATGTTGCAACTCTACGAGTCAAACACGAGTGTGCAGGCTAGGATTCGGTTTTGCCTGGGATTCTGTGCCAAACAATGCCATGCTTTAACACGGAATGTCAGAGCTGACAGGAGTAAAGTGATTCAAGTTATGTGACTGAGAGAAAATGACAGGTGCCTCATACCCAGCCTCTACAACTTTAAAGATGGGACTACACTACCCAGACTGCCTTGTGGCATCCTGCCTGATCGTGACTGCGTGATCTTTATCCACTTGCCTCTGTCCAGACAAGTTTTTGTTATTGGCTTAAAAAGGTAGAAAAAAATCACATTATTGTGCGGTATAATGATTGGCGTGTTGTTGTGTTCAACAGAAATTTTAAACACATTTGTGCGAATATACACTAGCAGAAAGAAATAGAGGAAATATTAGATATCCACAAGAGACAAAGAACCGAGGCAGTATAACAGTTTTTCTGTCTTTACTGAATTCCGGCCTTATTACTTTGCTCTTATTTTTATTCCTCTCACATTCCTCGACTTGTATTCAATGGAAACAAGATTCATAATCTGGTTCTAACATAATCATCACCACATGTCCACATGTCTCTCATACGTAGCCAGTAGCCACCAACATGTAGTGAACTATATAGGCGATAATGTGCCATTTACCAGGCCAATTCAGGCCAAGTTTTAACCTTTCCGAACAGGTAAGTCTCATACTACATGTTCAGTAAGTCATATATGTTGGGGAATGGGCATAATGGCAAACACACAGATTCCGTGTCCTAGGAGAGTATAGCCTGTATGCTAGTGTGCCGTGTTTGTGAAGGCATGTTCGTGTAGCCAGCAGCACCACGTACTGAGTATTGGCTTGGGGTGTTATTCCCACCCAGGGTTTGTCGGATTGTAGAGACAAGCAGAGCAGTAACCTGATCCTCTCTGGTGAGTTTCCAAACACCAACATCTTTCCCTCACACTGTTTTCCCTGGCAGTGCGCAGACAATACAACACCAACCACCACTCCATCAATCTCTCTACCTCCCAGGTTTTAAAGACTAGTGACAGCTCGAATTGGAATTGAGTTCTACTTGGGCCGTTGTTGTGTGTGTGTTTTTTTTTAACTTGAGTACATTGTGTAGTTTTCAGCTGGAACCTAAAAGAACATGCCATTTTTATTGCTGCATTGCCGTTTTAATTCGTTTATATTCGTTGTGTTAATTGCGCACACAAATAGAAATCGGAAATTAGACATCGGTTGTAGATTTCCTCACACTTCTCACCTCACACACGACCTTTCACATGCGACGCCTCACACTCCGTGCTGAAAACCATGCTGTAGTTACATGAATTGCAATATCAGGTCTTATTGAATTTTGGTGTCTCAAACCCTGGTGTGAGGTGAACTTCCTCTGTTCTCGTGTGTACTTAGACTACTCTTATTGCCTGGACGGGTGGCAGTTCGCAGCTGCTGTCATCATCCTCTTAGAACGGGGAGAAAACAAAAGATTGTGCTTATAAATGTCGAATTGATGGATTCATCTGGTGTGAGCAAGCTGACTTTAGATGTTTTATTTGTTCGAGTCTAATACGGTCTTACAACATGATGGAGGCCTGTGGACGTGAACAGAGACAGCAACTGAATGAATGATCAGTCAATCCAAAGCCTGTGAGTTAGTTCATCTCCTAAAGGTTTAATCAGATAGGCAACATTATGGTTAGATATCTAAGGTCATTACATTACCATCCACCTGGCAGGACACCTAAGAATGGACATTAAGGTAGAGATAACTGGCTGTATGTGTGTATGTAATGTGTGTATGTAATGTGTGTATGTAATGTGTGTATGTAATGTGTGTATGTAATGTGTGTATGTAATGTGTGTATGTAATGTGTGTATGTAATGTGTGTATGTAATGTGTGTATGTAATGTGTGTATGTAATGTGTGTATGTAATGTGTGTATGTAATGTGTGTATGTAATGTGTGTATGTAATGTGTGTATGTAATGTGTGTATGTAATGTGTGTATGTAATGTGTGTATGTAATGTGTGTATGTAATGTGTGTATGTGTGTATGTAATGTGTGTATGTAATGTGTGTATGTAATGTGTGTATGTAATGTGTCTATGTAATGTGTGTATGTAATGTGTGTATGTAATGTGTCTATGTAATGTGTGTATGTAATGTGTGTATGTGTGTATGTAATGTGTGTATGTAATGTGTGTATGTGTGTATGTAATGTGTGTATGTAATGTGTGTATGTGTGTATGTAATGTGTGTATGTAATGTGTGTATGTGTGTATGTAATGTGTGTATGTAATGTGTGTATGTAATGTGTGTATGTAATGTGTGTATGTAATGTGTGTATGTAATGTGTGTATGTAATGTGTGTATGTAATGTGTGTATGTGTGTATGTAATGTGTGTATGTAATGTGTGTATGTAATGTGTGTATGTAATGTGTGTATGTAATGTGTGTATGTAATGTGTGTATGTAATGTGTGTATGTAATGTGTGTATGTGTGTATGTAATGTGTGTATGTAATGTGTGTATGTGTGTATGTAATGTGTGTATGTAATGTGTGTATGTGTGTATGTAATGTGTGTATGTAATGTGTGTATGTGTGTATGTAATGTGTGTATGTAATGTGTGTATGTGTGTATGTAATGTGTGTATGTAATGTGTGTATGTGTGTATGTAATGTGTGTATGTAATGTGTGTATGTAATGTGTGTATGTAATGTGTGTATGTGTGTATGTAATGTGTGTATGTAATGTGTGTATGTAATGTGTGTATGTGTGTATGTAATGTGTGTATGTAATGTGTGTATGTGTGTATGTAATGTGTGTATGTAATGTGTGTATGTATGTGTGTATGTGTGTTGTATGTGTGTATGTAATGTGTGTATGTAATGTGTGTATGTGTGTATGTAATGTGTGTATGTAATGTGTGTATGTGTGTATGTAATGTGTGTATGTAATGTGTGTATGTGTGTATGTAATGTGTGTATGTAATGTGTGTATGTAATGTGTGTATGTAATGTGTGTATGTGTGTATGTAATGTGTGTATGTGTGTATGTAATGTGTGTATGTAATGTGTGTATGTAATGTGTGTATGTAATGTGTGTATGTGTGTATGTAATGTGTGTATGTGTGTATGTAATGTGTGTATGTAATGTGTGTATGTGTGTATGTAATGTGTGTATGTAATGTGTGTATGTGTGTATGTAATGTGTGTATGTAATGTGTGTATGTGTGTATGTAATGTGTGTATGTAATGTGTGTATGTAATGTGTGTATGTAATGTGTGTATGTGTGTATGTAATGTGTGTATGTAATGTGTGTATGTAATGTGTGTATGTAATGTGTGTATGTAATGTGTGTATGTGTGTATGTAATGCGTGTATGTAATGTGTGTATGTAATGTGTGTATGTAATGTGTGTATGTGTGTATGTAATGTGTGTATGTAATGTGTGTATGTAATGTGTGTATGTAATGTGTGTATGTAATGTGTGTATGTAATGTGTGTATGTGTGTATGTAATGTGTGTATGTAATGTGTGTATGTGTGTATGTAATGTGTGTATGTAATGTGTGTATGTAATGTGTGTATGTAATGTGTGTATGTAATGTGTGTATGTAATGTGTGTATGTGTGTATGTAATGTGTGTATGTAATGTGTGTATGTGTGTATGTAATGCGTGTATGTAATGTGTGTATGTAATGTGTGTATGTAATGTGTGTATGTAATGTGTGTATGTAATGTGTGTATGTAATGTGTGTATGTAATGTGTGTATGTGTGTATGTAATGTGTGTATGTAATGTGTGTATGTAATGTGTGTATGTAATGTGTGTATGTAATGTGTGTATGTAATGTGTGTATGTGTGTATGTAATGTGTGTATGTAATGTGTGTAATGTGTGTATGTAATGTGTGTATGTAATGTGTGTATGTAATGTGTGTATGTAATGTGTGTATGTGTGTATGTAATGTGTGTATGTAATGTGTGTATGTGTGTATGTAATGTGTGTATGTAATGTGTGTATGTAATGTGTGTATGTAATGTGTGTATGTAATGTGTGTATGTAATGTGTGTATGTGTGTATGTAATGTGTATGTAATGTATGTGTGTATGTAATGTGTGTGTAATGTGTGTATGTGTGTATGTAATGTGTGTATGTAATGTGTGTATGTAATGTGTGTATGTGTGTATGTAATGTGTGTGTATGTGTGAATGTGTGTATGTAATGTGTGTATGTAATGTGTGTATGTGTGTATGTAATGTGTGTATGTAATGTGTGTATGTGTGTATGTAATGTGTGTATGTAATGTGTGTATGTAATGTGTGTATGTAATGTGTGTATGTGTGTATGTAATGTGTGTATGTAATGTGTGTATGTAATGTGTGTATGTAATGTGTGTATGTAATGTGTGTATGTAATGTGTGTATGTGTGTATGTAATGTGTGTATGTAATGTGTGTATGTAATGTGTGTATGTAATGTAATGTGTGTATGTAATGTGTGTATGTAATGTGTATGTATGTGTGTATGTAATGTGTGTATGTGTATGTGTGTATGTGTGTATGTAATGTGTGTATGTAATGTGTGTATGTGTGTATGTAATGTGTGTATGTAATGTGTGTATGTGTGTATGTAATGTGTGTATGTAATGTGTGTATGTAATGTGTGTATGTGTGTATGTAATGTGTGTATGTGTGTATGTAATGTGTGTATGTAATGTGTGTATGTAATGTGTGTATGTAATGTGTGTATGTGTGTATGTAATGTGTGTATGTGTGTATGTAATGTGTGTATGTAATGTGTGTATGTGTGTATGTAATGTGTGTATGTAATGTGTGTATGTGTGTATGTAATGTGTGTATGTAATGTGTGTATGTGTGTATGTAATGTGTGTATGTAATGTGTGTATGTAATGTGTGTATGTAATGTGTGTATGTGTGTATGTAATGTGTGTATGTAATGTGTGTATGTAATGTGTGTATGTAATGTGTGTATGTAATGTGTGTATGTGTGTATGTAATGCGTGTATGTAATGTGTGTATGTAATGTGTGTATGTAATGTGTGTATGTGTGTATGTAATGTGTGTATGTAATGTGTGTATGTAATGTGTGTATGTAATGTGTGTATGTAATGTGTGTATGTAATGTGTGTATGTGTGTATGTAATGTGTGTATGTAATGTGTGTATGTGTGTATGTAATGTGTGTATGTAATGTGTGTATGTAATGTGTGTATGTAATGTGTGTATGTAATGTGTGTATGTATGTGTGTATGTGTGTATGTAATGTGTGTATGTAATGTGTGTGTATGTAATGTGTGTATGTAATGTGTGTATGTGTGTATGTAATGTGTGTATGTAATGTGTGTATGTAATGTGTGTATGTAATGTGTGTATGTAATGTGTGTATGTAATGTGTGTATGTAATGTGTGTATGTAATGTATGTATGTGTGTATGTAATGTGTGTATGTAATGTGTGTATGTAATGTGTGTATGTAATGTGTGTATGTAATGTGTGTATGTGTATGTATGTGTGTATGTAATGTGTGTATGTAATGTGTGTATGTAATGTGTGTATGTAATGTGTGTATGTAATGTGTGTATGTGTGTATGTAATGTGTGTATGTAATGTGTGTATGTGTGTATGTAATGTGTGTATGTAATGTGTGTATGTAATGTGTGTATGTGTGTATGTAATGTGTGTATGTAATGTGTGTATGTAATGTGTGTATGTAATGTGTGTATGTAATGTGTGTATGTGTGTATGTAATGCGTGTATGTAATGTGTGTATGTAATGTGTGTATGTAATGTGTGTATGTGTGTATGTAATGTGTGTATGTAATGTGTGTATGTAATGTGTGTATGTAATGTGTGTATGTAATGTGTGTATGTAATGTGTGTATGTAATGTGTGTATGTAATGTGTGTATGTGTGTATGTAATGCGTGTATGTAATGTGTGTATGTAATGTGTGTATGTAATGTGTGTATGTGTGTATGTAATGTGTGTATGTAATGTGTGTATGTAATGTATGTAATGTGTGTATGTAATGTGTGTATGTAATGTGTGTATGTATGTGTGTATGTGTGTATGTGTGTATGTAATGTGTGTATGTGTGTATGTAATGTGTGTATGTAATGTGTGTATGTAATGTGTGTATGTAATGTGTGTATGTAATGTGTGTATGTAATGTGTGTATGTGTGTATGTAATGTGTGTATGTAATGTGTGTATGTGTGTATGTAATGCGTGTATGTAATGTGTGTATGTAATGTGTGTATGTAATGTGTGTATGTAATGTGTGTATGTAATGTGTGTATGTAATGTGTGTATGTGTGTATGTAATGTGTGTATGTAATGTGTGTATGTAATGTGTGTATGTAATGTGTGTATGTAATGTGTGTATGTAATGTGTGTATGTGTGTATGTAATGTGTGTATGTAATGTGTGTATGTAATGTGTGTATGTAATGTGTGTATGTAATGTGTGTATGTAATGTGTGTATGTGTGTATGTAATGTGTGTATGTAATGTGTGTATGTAATGTGTGTATGTAATGTGTGTATGTAATGTGTGTATGTAATGTGTGTATGTAATGTGTGTATGCGTGTATGTAATGTGTGTATGTAATGCGTGTATGTAATGCGTGTATGTAATGTGTGTATGTAATGTGTGTATGTAATGCGTGTATGTAATGTGTGTATGTGTGTATGTAATGTGTGTATGTAATGTGTGTATGTAATGTGTGTATGTAATGTGTGTATGTAATGTGTGTATGTAGTGTGTGTATGTAATCCGTGTATGTAATGCGGGTATGTAATGCGTGTATGTAATGTGAGTATGTAGTGTGTGTGTATGTAATGTGTGTATGTGTGTATGTAGTGTGTGTATGTAGTGTGTGTATGTAGTGTGTGTATGTAGTGTGTGTATGTAATGTGTGTATGTAATGTGTGTATGTAATGCGTGTATGTAATGCGTGTATGTAATGCGTGTATGTAATGTGTGTTTGTGTGTATGTAATGCGTGTATGTAATGCGTGTATGTAATGCATGTATGTAATGCGTGTATATAATGCGTGTATGTAATGCGTGTATGTGTGTATGTAATGCGTGTATGCAATGCGTGTATGTAATTCGTGTATGTAATGTGTGTATGTAATGTGTGTATGTAATGTGTGTATGTAATGTGTGTATGTAATGCGTGTATGCGTCTATGTAATGTGTGTATGTAATGTGTGTATGTAATGCGTGTTTGTGTGTATGTAATGCGTGTATGTAATGCGTGTATGTAATGCGTGCATGTAATGCGTGTATGTAATGCGTGTATATAATGCGTGTATGTAATGCTTGCATGTAATGCGTGCATGTAATCCGTGCATGTAATGCGTGCATGTAATGCGTGCATGTAATGCGTGTATGTAATGCGTGTATGTAATGCGTGTATGTAATGCGTGTATGTAATGCGTGTATATAATGCGTGTATGCGTGTACATATGTGTCTGCGTCAGAATGCACCACATTTAGTACCACCAAAACAACGTTATATTACCCAAAATATATTCTATTGATAATAGACAGAAGTTGCTACTACAGTATTTGGTGTAGAGGCAGACAGCAGAGATATCAATAAAGGCTGGACTTGTGACATGAGGTCTGCCGCTCCTGTCCAAATCCACTCTAATAGAGGGCTGATTGTTTCGCTCAGAGATGACAGTCAGGCTGATGTAGTAAACCGGCCTTCTCGGGTACACTGCCTATTTTCTACTGCCCAGCTTCCTAGAGCCCAGCTTCCTACATCCCAGCTTCCTACAGCCCAGCTTCCTACAGCTCAGCTTCCTACAACCCAGCTTCCTACAGCCCAGCTTCCTACAGCCCAGCTTCCTACAGCCCAGCTTCCTGCAGTCCAGCTTCCTACAGTCCAGCTTCCTACAGCCGAGCTTCCTGCAGTCCAGCTTCCTACAGCCCAGCTTCCTACAGCCCAGCTTCCTACAGCTTAGCTTCCTACAGCCCAGCTTCCTAGAGCCCAGCTTCCTACATCCCAGCTTCCTACAGCCCAGCTTCCTACAGCCCAGCTTCTTACATCCCAGCTTCCTACAGCCCAGCTTCCTACAGCTCAGCTTCCTACAACCCAGCTTCCTACAGCCCAGCTTCCTACAGCCCAGCTTCTTACAGCCCAGCTTCCTACAGCCCAGCTTCCTGCAGTCCAGCTTCCTACAGTCCAGCTTCCTACAGCCGAGCTTCCTGCAGTCCAGCTTCCTACAGTCCAGCTTCCTACAGCTCAGCTTGTAATGGAGACAAAACCATGTGTGTCTAAGTGAACATTTGTGTCTACCATAGAGGATCTAGGACCTAGAAGTCGAATAGAAAAAGAAATGCTGTTCAAGGCACCATTAAGCCTTTGACCATTAGTCTCTATTATATGTACAGGGTAAGGGTTGATCCCAGATCAGTACTCCTGTTTTGAGCTGCTTCAACACAGGCCCTATACTGTTTTCTTCATTTACTGTTGTGTGGTGTGAGTGTTCAGCCCGACTGCTATCTGAATGAACTCCACATCCAAGGTACACCTGGGGTATTCTCAATGCAGTGTTTTTATTTGGACGAACAAGTAGTTGGATGTTGGACTGTATTTTTAAAATACCATGCAACATCGCGCATACAAAAAACAGACACAAGAAAGTAGTCATAGTATTTCAACGGAAAGCAAATCATTCGGGAATTTCATTCATGAATTATTTTGCATTGGGATATGATAGTAATTCTACATATATATATATATATATATATATATATATATATATACACGTACTGTCGTGAGAACTGATTGTCATTCAGCATCAACAACAGATCTTTATATTTCTATATTATACTTTTTTAGATTTTGTTTAATGTTTTGAATCTTTGTTTAACTTGGCTGTAGGATGTGTTAGACTTTGTACTGTATATTGGATGCTATTGAAAATCGTCTTGATGTGAGGAAAGAAGTAATCTCTCTAGGTTATTAATATTCCCAGACGTTCCCTCAATTCCTCCAGATCACTATAATTCAAACCTTAAATCACGACGACGGATAAATCAATACTTGAGATACTAAATTATGCATTAATAAGGATTTTAGACCATTTTGTACTGAGAGCCGCTACATGTAAAACAGTTTCCTTATATACATGATTCAACGGTATTATCGAACAAGCTTTTACAGGAAAAGCAGGCCATTTGGAAAATGGGTTCTATTAGTGACCTTGGTTGAAAGAATCGCACATTATCTCCAGCTAAACCAATGTATATTCCTCTCACAAGGACAAAGGGGAACGTGCTTGGGCTTATTCCGAAAACAACGCCGTCCTCCTGCATCCTATGATGTCACCAAATACGAGTAAGAGCAGCAAATCACGCTGTGACGCCAGAACGGACCCGATAACCTCGCGAAAGACAATCGCCCGGGCCTCAAATTAAAGGGAATTGCGGGTAAAATTACTTGCCAGAATATCCACTCAATAAGAACCAGGCATGCCACAGCTTCAAAGCTGTTTACCCACCTGACTATGTAACGCAGATATTTGCCACCTATGTCCAGATTGAACTGGAAAATGACTTGCTAATCTGTGTAGTTATTTGGAGTAATTGGGTCTGGTGTAAGTGAAGGGGATTTCCTTGACTGTTAAAAGTGTCTGCATGTAGTCCATTTCCAGCTCCTTGGTATAATTACTCTGACAGAGCCGTGGCCACAGGCCCCGCGAGCAGGGCTGCTTTTTAAACTGTAAATTATGAAGGATTAGCATTTATGAATTTTAAATCAGGACCGTGGTAGGAGACACTAAAGCTGCCGGGTGATTGCAAACAGCCCGGCCTGGGCAGGGGGCTCTGCTGAAAACCGCTACTTTTACAGTCGCCGTGACTTTGTGCTTTCGGGTGTGTGTGTGTGAGGTGCTCGTACGCTCTACCACGTAGACACACGTGTTCAGTGGCCTCCCGGTGTGTGTGTGAGGTGTTCGTACGCTCTACCACGTAGACACACATGTTCAGTGGCCTCCCGGTGTGTGTGTGAGGTGCTCGTACGCTCTACCACGTAGACACACGTGTTCAGTGGCCTCCCGGTGTGTGTGTGAGGTGTTCGTACGCTCTACCACGTAAACACACGTGTTCAGTGGCCTCCCGGTGTGTGTGTGAGGTGTTCGTACGCTCTACCACGTAAACACACGTGTTCAGTGGCCTCCCGGTGTGTGTGTGAGGTGCTCGTACGCTCTACCACGTAGACACACGTGTTCAGTGGCCTCCCGGTATCAGCGTTAAACGAATAACGAGCTGACGTCTTAACATCAGGGCCCATCAGAGGGGCATGTGACGAGGCTTGTGTGAGGGGATGTGTTAGCCTGCTCCTGTGTGCGTCTCCCTGTCTCCTCCCTCTCAGGCTGGTCCTCCTGTGTGCGTCTCCCTCCCTCTCAGCCTGGTCCTCCTGTGTGCGTCTCCCTCCCTCTCAGGCTGGGTCCTCCTGGTGCATCTCCCTGTCTCCCCCCTCTCAGGCTGGTCCTCCTGGTACGTCTCCCTCCCTCTCAGCCTGGTCCTCCTGGTGCGTCTCCCTGTCTCCCTCCCTCTCAGGCTGGATCCTCCTGGTGCGTCTCCCTGTCTCCCCCCTCTCAGGCTGGGTCCTCCTGGTGCGTCTCCCTGTCTCCCCCTCTCAGGCTGGTCCTCCTGGTGCGTCTCCCTGTCTCCCCCCTCTCCGCCTGGTCCTCCTGGTGCGTCTCCCTGTCTCCCCCTCTCAGGCTGGTCCTCCTGGTGCGTCTCCCTGTCTCCCCCCTCTCAGGCTGGTCCTCCTGGTGCGTCTCCCTCCCTCTCAGCCTGGTCCTCCTGGTGCGTCTCCCTGTCTCCCTCCCTCTCAGGCTGGGTCCTCCTGGTGCGTCTCCCTGTCTCCCCCCTCTCAGGCTGGTCCTCCTGGTGCGTCTCCCTGTCTCCCTCCCTCTCAGGCTGGGTCCTCCTGGTGCGTCTCCCTGTCTCCCCCCTCTCAGGCTGGTCCTCCTGGTGCGTCTCCCTCCCTCTCAGCCTGGTCCTCCTGGTGCGTCTCCCTGTCTCCCCCCTCTCAGGCTGGGTCCTCCTGGTGCGTCTCCCTGTCCTCCCCCTCTCAGGCTGGTCCTCCTGGTGCGTCTCCCTGTCTCCCCCCTCTCAGGCTGGTCCTCCTGGTGCGTCTCCCTGTCTCCCCCCTCTCAGGCTGGTCCTCCTGGTGCGTCTCCCTGTCTCCCTCCCTCTCAGGCTGGGTCCTCCTGGTGCGTCTCCCTGTCTCCCCCCTCTCAGGCTGGTCCTCCTGGTGCGTCTCCCTGTCTCCCTCCCTCTCAGGCTGGGTCCTCCTGGTGCGTCTCCCTGTCTCCCTCCCTCTCAGGCTGGGTCCTCCTGGTGCGTCTCCCTGTCTCCCCCCTCTCAGGCTGGTCCTCCTGGTGCGTCTCCCTGTCTCCCTCCCTCTCAGGCTGGGTCCTCCTGGTGCGTCTCCCTGTCTCCCCCCTCTCAGGCTGGTCCTCCTGGTGCGTCTCCCTCCCTCTCAGCCTGGTCCTCCTGGTGCGTCTCCCTGTCTCCCTCCCTCTCAGGCTGGGTCCTCCTGGTGCGTCTCCCTGTCTCCCCCCTCTCAGGCTGGTCCTCCTGGTGCGTCTCCCTCCCTCTCAGCCTGGTCCTCCTGGTGCGTCGCCCTGTCTCCCTCCCTCTCAGGCTGGGTCCTCCTGGTGCGTCTCCCTGTCTCCCCCCTCTCAGGCTGGTCCTCCTGGTGCGTCTCCCTCCCTCTCAGCCTGGTCCTCCTGGTGCGTCTCCCTGTCTCCCCCCCTCTCAGACTCAGGGCTCTGGCTGCCTCTCACTGGAGTGTCATGCGGAGCACAATATCCAATGGGTGATTATGGTAATGCAGGAGTTGATCCATGCTGAATTATGCATAATGGATTGATGTGACACGAAGTCATCAATTAGACGGATATCAACATCATAAAGTGGAACGCGCCGCAATATTCTCCTTTTTAATGACGAGCGGGGTGAAATTATTTCAGAGGCATTTGTCACCCCTGGCATGTGGTCTGTATACACCGATGCTGCCTTCACCTTATTTTACCAACCAGTCTTCAGGGACCACCTGCCTTTGTCCTGAAGGTCTGGTCCTCACGCGTCTCAGCGGTGGAGCACGTCCCTGACTAGCGTTACCAGAGGATGTGAGCTTATGTGTGTGGGGTGTGTGGTACACGAGGAGAGACCTGTCTGTCTCATACCACACCTCTAGAGCTGTTTGTAGTGGAATCAGTGGGGCAGGACCCACAGCCTGCTATTGTGTTAACTGGCTGAGGCTGGACGCGGGCGGGCGGGCGGGCGGGCAGGGGGAATTCTGTGTCAACGTGAGGTTGTGTGTTATTTACCCTTTTTGCCTACTAAAGCTATGCACGCAGGCCTTATGGCACTGGGGCGGATGAAACCGTGGCTGGCTGTAAGACCGTAGCCACCCACGTACTTCCTGGTTACAATATGCTCACATTATACCTAACTAAAAGAGAAATGCTTCCCTTTATACCCAACCGGATTTTATTCTCATGGTCTCTCTTATAATTGCTATGCAGATGACACTCAACTAGCCGAAATATCAAATATGTCACACAAGTTGTGGCTCAGGCATTATTCCAGGTGCTTGTCATCTAAAATCTAGACTAATGTAACTCAGTGTTGGTTGAGCTCCCAGCTTGTGCAGATTGCAGCAGCTGCCAGTTTAGCCTCCAAGAGTCTTTATCATCAACCAGCACCTCAGCACATCCCTCTGGCTTCCAGTTGAAGCTTGCATCTACTACAAGACCATTGTGTTCTCGCTGAATATTTACCATCATTTGTCCAGAGAAATCTACTGAGACCAAGGTTTCTATTACCGCTGAGGAATAACTTGAGGAAAATGATGAAAGTATCTTCAAATTACAGTGGATAAAAAAAGTATACACACCCCTGTGAAAATGCCAGGTTTATGTGATGTGAGAAAAATTAGACAAGGATGTATCATGTGAGAACTTGTTCCCCACCTTTAATGTGACATATAACCTAAACAGTTCAATTGAGAAACAAACTGAAATATTTGAGGGGGAAAAATAAAAACCTTACAATAACCTGGTTGCATAAGTGTGCACACCCTCTTATAACTGGGGATGTGTCTGTGATCAGGGTTAACCAATCACATTCAAACTCATGTTAAATAGAAGTCATTGCACACCTGCCATCATTTAAAGTGACTCTGAATAATCACAAATGAAGGTCAGCTGTTCTGGTAGGATTTTCCTGACATTTTCTCAGTAGCATCTCAGAGCTTCCAAAGCATCAGAGGGATGTCATTGTTGAAAGATATCAGTCAGGAGAAAGGAACAACATAATTTCCAAAGCATTAGACATTCCGTGGAACACAGTGAAGACAGTAATCATCAAGTGGAGAAAATATGACGACAAGACTGGTCAGGGAGGCTTCCAAGAGCCCTACAGCAAGATTAAAGGAGCTGCAGGAATGTCTGGCAAGTACTGGCTGTGTGCTACATGTGACAACAATCTCCCGTATTCTTCATATGTATGGGCTATGGGACAGGGTGTGGTCTGTGCTGTGCTGGTTGTTAATTTTCTATGTTCGGTGTGGTTCTAGTAATTCTTTTTCTGTGTTTATTGACTGTGCAATGTGTTCATTCATTTCACCTGTGTCTTTTTGTCTTCTCACCTGTGTCTCACTTACCCATTTCTCCTCCCCTTCACCTCCCTATTCAGTCTCCTCATTCTCTGTCTCTTGGTCAGTCATTGTGTTTTATGGGTTACTATCTTTATTTTGTGTTTGTGTACTGCTTCTCTGTGAGACGTGACTGCATCGCAACAAGAAAATGTGTCACTGAGTTTGAAAATAACATTTAATGTGGATACTAGACTATAGTGAAATTATATTTTATTTTGGCTTCTGCAGTTTCTTCCTCCTCTTCTGTGAGCTGTACTTCTGGGCTCTCTTTTATGTCCCCCAAACAAAGCCTGACTGGCAGCAGGTGTGCGTTACTTAGAGAAAGCTGCGGAGCTGCGTTCCAGCATTTAAGGTTACTTTCATTAACCATTGTTTTTAAGTTTTCTGAAATTGCAGAGAGCCAAACAAATGTGTAATGTTTGCTAGGCTGTAATTCAATAACTTCCATAGTAACTAATCTCAAAATGAAATGGAAAATCACCAGTAATCAAGATTTACAGGTCTGAGAGATAGCACAGGCTCATTTGGACTAAGGTGAAACCACTTAGCCCACTCTGCCCTCAGTCATGGAAGGTTTTTCAGAGTAACCTTAAGCTCGACTATTTGCAGTTCATAAAGCAATTTAAACATTTTGATGATTTCTTACTATTCAACATAATCACTTTTTGTAATATTTGTGTTTTTCCACATTTGCACATTTATATTTTTTGTAACAATACATTTTATATTTGCTATTGGACCCTCTCTGAAACTGTATTCCCAACCCCAGCACATGATGTTGGTATTATCTGGACCTAAACCCTGGTGTGGCATTCAATTTGTCTACCCAGAGTAGCATTCATTTATTCCATCTTAAGAGGTTAACAAAACAAGCTGACATCACTGGACATCAGAGCCATTTCTAGAAACACACTACAGACTCAAACTGCATTGGAGTATTTCAGGGTTCCATCTTTATTGATAACATCCCGTCTTAAACCAAATGTTAGACTTCTGTTGTCTAGAAACTTGTCTTAACCACGAACACAACGAGGTTATTCTGTTTCTCGACAGAATGATTGTGCGGCAGACGAGACACCGAAGGCTATTCTTCTACACTCTGAAGCATAAATGGACACATCCTATTGATTTTCTTTCAAGCCAGATTGCATTGATTCTTGTGAATATGGCGGACGAATCCAGCTGGCCGAGTCTCCGCTGGGATGTGTGGTTTCAGGGAGGGAAAGTACCCAGGCAAGTGGAGCTCAGGCTGAGGCCTCACACAGCAGGGAGCCAGGCCTCATTACACCAATCCAGGGACTAACTGCCTGCTGTCCACCTACCTACCCCCCTCCGCCATGGTACTCTTTACCTCGAAATTAAACAGAGAGCTTTTTAATTATTTATCAATACCTTCCACTGTTAGGCGGATCAATCAGTGTGAATGTTTTTAAAGATAATTAGGCCCGGGCCGATGGACTTGTGAAAATAGATCGTTGTCCTAACCATTTTCATGTTGGCCTTAAGCAAAGATGATTATTTTCTCCTGGCAGGTTAGCGGTGACAGTAGCCAGGGTGATTTGGATGAAAGCTCGGGGAGAGGTGCGCGTCGCACCCCAGAAGGGTTATTTAGCCAACGGAAGTGTGCCTCAATAAGAATAAACACCGCTGTCAATGCTGAGATGTGTGGTCACTATTGCCATCAACCCTTCTAAATGGACACCTCACACCGCAGCAACGCGTCCAAACACCAACATCATCACCACACACTACTGCACAGCACAGTCCTCGGACAGAACCGAAGTCCTCTCTCTCTGTTTTCTCTCGGTTCGGTTTCAAGGTTTAACTGTGATCCTGAGTGGTTTCTAAGCAACCCAATGTTTCTCTGTCTTTAATATATTTTTCTTGGAGGGTGTCATGTCAGCTGCATGATGAGTTCTTCCATGTAGGAATGTCACAGCTGTCGACCAACAATAAAATGTCAGTTCATGTCACGATATTCAATTGCCGCGAATCCGAAATAAGACACGCAGACGAGGTGTTTCGATGAATTAATGCTCAGAGCTGATATTTTGTACCTGTTTTGAGAAATTAACGCAATATAATGTGCTTCACTTACATATTCATGTTTATACTCGGCTCTAAGCAAATAATCTAGGCTTGAATCCAGAAGGTTGTTTATGTGTGGAGGACATGCAAACATAAAGGGGACACTATAATGAGATTTCACTCTTTTTCCCCGGATAGGGGTGGCATTGGATTAGAGGGACTTATTTGTTTGTAATATTGAGAACCACAAAATAAATTCTCACCTATTCAAATTGAAAGCAGACCTAGGGGCTCCAGATAATCCTGTTTAAGACCGTATGAACTGAAAGTCCGACCCTAACCTTTTGAAATAAACAAAGACTTCATAAAATAATATGTATATACTACCAGGAGTGTTCTAGTATTTTTTATTTAAACGTTTAAATATTTACCAAAGAACATGCTTGATTATTTTACAAGAACAACAACAGTTCCATCCATATTCATTAGGAATTTAAAACTGTCTTCCAGTCGTCACGTCGTCACACTAAGTCTTAGCCAAAGCGTCTTTCGAATGGGTTTCAGTATTTTCTGCTGGATTAGAAAACCTGAATTTCTTTTGAAACCTCAACCTTTCTGATGTCGGCCTCGATCAAAGTTCAGGTATTCTGATGGTTGTGGTTTGATTTCGAAGGCTTATTTCTGTGGGGAAACATAGAAACTTAAGCCTGGTAGAAGGACACGGTTTAGCGTGAAGACTGTGTTGACTGTGTTGGTGTCAGAGGGCGAGGGGTGCTTATATGAGAAGTGAGAGAGGTCGGGGTGCAACCCTGACATAAACCCATGAATAGATATCAGTAAGAAACACCCCTCTCTATGTCATGATACTGTGTGCATTTACATGAGAGGTTTAGAGTACAGCCTTATCTCTCCTGACTGAACTGTGCAAGACCGGGTCTTGACTGAAGTTCCAGGTGCTCTGACATTAGTCTTGGTCATATTGGGCTATGCAAACTCTCACCAAAGGCCCAATGACAACAGCATTAAATACATATTATAACCCCACAGTCTGTCGGTTTGCAACTTTGACCACGGCACGTGTCTGATGATCGCGTTCACCTTCCCGGTTCACCTTCCCGAGTTTAAGCTTCCGTGCCAGACCTGTGTACATTATGCAGCACGATGCATTTTTAAAAGAACAGCACATTTCTTATTACAGTATTTGTCCAGAAAGAAAATACCTTTAAACACGAGGAGGATGTTGTCCAGGGGTTTAAACATCACAGCACCTCACCTCATGAATTCTTCATCCACAACACGCAGGGATGAAGGTAATTACAGGTCTTCCCCAAACAATGCTTCCCGTTTCCATCTCGCTGTTTTTCTTTCTCCCTCTACCACTTTTGTTGCTCTCTCGTTCCCTTCCTTGTTTGCTCTCTCTCCTACCAATGTGTCTTCGTTTACTTCCTGTTGCACCCGCCATGTTGCTCTGTATAATTTCAGTAGTACGCGTCTGATGATTAATCACTGGGCACATGGGGTTATGTGATTGGCCAATATTGGCTGGATCAACACTTGCTCATGGTCTGTAGTCGTCACACCTGTTCCATGTGAACGGTGCCGAGAGAAACCGGTCTAGTTCGCTTTACAAGCAAAAGCAGCGACCAAAAAAAACAAAGACGATAAAGAAGTGAAAGATAGACAGGAAGGAATGGAGAGAGAGATGGACAGATGATGATGATGATGAGGTAGGGAAGGAGGAAGGTCAGTACGCCAGTAAGGAAACTACAGCTGCAATCCTCTAGGGCCTACTTTTGACACATTGTTCCATCTCACGGTGTAAAGTGGCAAACACTCACAGACACACACGAGCATACACAAACGAGCATGCACACACCGAAGACCCCACAACACGAGAAAAGTTACTTGGTTGTAATAAGAAACCTTTCTGTGAAAAGGCACCGCACATTTTTATGCCAGGGCATAGCTGAGCTTCGTAACAATTTAGAAAACCTTTTTGTCCGAAAAAAGAAGCCATTTCTCCAAGTACCTGAATGAAATGATCTATACATTATGTTATATGTGGAGAGATGGAGAGAGAGAGAGAGTGAGAGAGAGAGAGAAAGGGAATAAGATGAGATGAGGAGGAAGAAGAAAAAAGTCTGGTCTCATTTGTAAATCCCAGCTATAATGCCTTGTTAAAAAGATTTGGGAAAGCGAAACGGAGGCAGACATCTTTTCTCTTTTCTTAAAGGTAGCCGTGTCTCAGGGGGATTCATTAATGTGAGTCCCTGCGGTGGTCTCGTTCTCACAGAACAATCACCTGGGTCGGCACCAATCCTCAAATTACTTCTAATTGGACACTTTACTCAAACTCAGAAACCTCCTGCAACAGCGACAACAAGGACCCTTAACAAACACAACGTCTTCTCAATAAAAACAAGGGAGTCATTTACCTGACCCTAGAGGCTGCGTTTTTATCCGCACTAAATTTATTTTCAGAATAATTGCGTGTGCGCTGTGAATGAGAATATTAAAAAGGCAGAGCTACGGTGGCTTTTACAAGGAAGAGTGATGCAGGCCCAGCTACCTCGGGCCTCACACTGCAGCCTCGGCAGTCTCTTGGGGGAGAGCTCATTTGTTCCACAGATAAAAGCATCGCGCGTGGAGTACTGTAATATTATTGCTGTCATGCCATAATGAAATAATTACTGGTTTGTCTCTCTTTCAACCCCCCCACCGCCCCCCAACGCCCCACCTACTACTTCCTCTGCCTCTACATTGGCTGGAGCATTTTCCCTCGCATGTATGAAGCATTAATTAAACATTGCCAGTGAAACATAGCGTATGCATTTTGTTCATTTCCACCCACAGCGGCTGCGGCAGGAACGCTCTGGCCATTAGATTGGATAGTCATTTAAGCAATAAGGCTGGGGGATATATTATGTACAAAGAATGAAAGCTAAGAGCTGTTTCTATTATGCCACATACCACACACACTGTATTTACATTATGGACAACATATAAAAGCTTAGAGGGTGACATACTATATACCACACACACTGTATTTACATTATGGACAACATATGAAAAATTAGAGAGTGACGTACTATATACCACACACACTGTATTTACATTATGTACATAATATGAAAGCTTAGAGAGTGACGTACTATATACCACACACACTGTATTTACATTATGTACATAATATGAAAGCTTAGAGAGTGACATACTATATACCACACACACTGTATTTACATTATGGACATCATATGAAAGCTTAGAGAGTGACATACTATATACCACACACACTGTATTTACATTATGGACAACATATGAAGATTAGAGAGTGACGTACTATATACCACACACACTGTATTTACATTATGGACATCATATGAAAGCTTAGAGGGTGACATACTATATACCACACACACTGTATTTACATTATGGACGACATATGAAAGCTTAGAGGGTGACATACTATATAGCACACACACTGTATTTACATTATGGACAACATATGAAAGCTTAGAGGGTGACATACTATATAGCACACACACTGTATTTACATTATGGACAACATATGAAAGCTTAGAGAGTGACATACTATATACCACACACACTGTATTTACATTATGGACAACATATGAAGATTAGAGAGTGACATACTATATACCACACACACTGTATTTGCATTATGATAATAATTACCAAGTGAATGCCTGATGTTTTCTGTCTCCTGAAGCTTGTTCTGTGTTCTTTGTTTGTTCTGTCTGCTGTTCAGCCATGATTACAGGCAGGTAGATTGCATATTAAATAAAGTTTTATAGTTCAGACAGGCTGACCGCTAAGCTTAAATGAACCCTCGCAGAAACAAAGAAAAATGACGTGCCAGTGCATAAGTACAATAGGAAATTTAAAAAGCAGCGGAAATGTAAGTAAATTGGAACCTGTTCACAGACATAAGTGGGACTGTGACGAGCAATACCACATTGAATTCTACTCACGATCCGGAATCCAAACAAGCAGTTTTATTATGTGTGTTATAGTGTTTGTTTGGTACTCAATTGGTACTCATGGTGATCAATTATCTCTTCTGGTTGATGTAGAACCGAACAGATCCTCCTTAATAACACAAAAACGTCAAATTCTTCTAATCATCGTAAGAGTCGATGCCACAGGCAGGAAGATGGCCTGAGAGCTATAACACATTATCACTGTTCTAGTCTAAAACCCTCCACTCAGCCTCTATCCAGACACTAGCACTTTTAGCTCGTCAGGACATTGAACCTTTATCTCCCTTTATCTCTTTTTTTCTGTGCCCTCCACCTCTGACTCTGATGAGCTACACACCGGGGTTTTCGCATCTCACCCCCCTCGTGGATCAACAGAAGGATGAATAAATAATCGTGCCTGACCTCGCACATCCAGGGACAGCGGTCTAACACCTCAGCTGACAAGAGTTCACCCAAATGCCAGTCCCCTGCCATAGGCCCAGACACCAGAGAGAGAGAAAGAGAGAAAAAAAACCCAGAGCAACGAGAAGTGAAGCCCTGGTGAGCTGGACAGTGACAAATGGTGTAGAAAAAACAACAGAGCCAGCCGTCTGAGTGAAGACACAAGTAAAACTCACAAATAATTAACTGGGTAAATATTGGAGAGCCCACTGACTAATTACCTCACATGTCTCACTGCGTTCTCATTATTGTTCCTGTCGGAGTTAACCCCTTAGTTACTGAGGCTGTTTCCTGCCACCCACCCTCACTGCTATCTGCATGTGGATGGTTATTAGCTAGTTGCCAGTGTTATAATGGGCTATGATACTGTGTTATAATGGGCTATGATACAGTGTTATAATGGGCTATGATACTGTGTTATAATGGGCTATGATACAGTGTTATAATGGGCTATGATACAGTGTTATAATGGGCTATGATACAGTGTTATAATGGGCTATGATACAGTGTTATAATGGGCTATGATACAGTGTTATAATGGGCTATGATACAGTGTTATAATGGGCTATGATACAGTGTTATAATGGGCTATGATACTGTGTTATAATGGGCTATGATACAGTGTTATAATGCGCTATGATACTGTGTTATAATGGGCTATGATACTGTGTTATAATGGGCTATGATACAGTGTTATAATGGGCTATGATACTGTGTTATAATGGGCTATGATACAGTGTTATAATGGGCTATGACACAGTGTTATAATGGGCTATGATACAGTGTTATAATGGGCTATGATACAGTGTTATAATGGGCTATGATACAGTGTTATAATGGGCTATGATACTGTGTTATAATGGGCTATGATACTGTGTTATAATGGGCTATGATACAGTGTTATAATGGGCTATGATACTGTGTTATAATGCGCTATGATACTGTGTTATAATGCGCTATGATACAGTGTTATAATGGGCTATGATACAGTGTTATAATGGGCTATGATACAGTGTTATGAACAGTGGGCTATGATACAGTGTTATAATGGGCTATGATACAGTGTTATAATGGGCTATGATACAGTGTTATAATGGGCTATGATACAGTGTTATAATGGGCTATGATACTGTGTTATAATGGGCTATGATATAATGGGCTATGATACAGTGTTATAATGGGCTATGATACTGTGTTATAATGGGCTATGATACAGTGTTATAATGGGCTACAGTGATAACATGGGCTATGTGTTATAATGGGCTATGATACAGTGTTATAATGATACAGTGTTATAATGGGCTATGATACAGTGTTATAATGGGCTATGATACAGTGTTATAATGGGCTATGATACAGTGTTATAATGGGCTATGATACAGTGTTATAATGGGCTATACAGTGTTATAATGGGCTATGATACAGTGTTATAATGGGCTATGATACAGTGTTATAATGGGCTATGATACAGTGTTATAATGGGCTATGATACAGTGTTATAATGGGCTATGATACAGTGTTATAATGGGCTATGATACAGTGTTATAATGGGCTATGATACAGTGTTATAATGGGCTATGATACAGTGTTATAATGGGCTATGATACAGTGTTATAATGGGCTATGATACAGTGTTATAATGGGCTATGATACAGTGTTATAATGGGCTATGATACAGTGTTATAATGGGCTATGATACAGTGTTATAATGGGCTATGATACAGTGTTATAATGGGCTATGATACAGTGTTATAATGGGCTATGATACTGTGTTATAATGCGCTATGATACAGTGTTATAATGGGCTATGATACAGTGTTATAATGGGCTATGATACAGTGTTATAATGGGCTATGATACAGTGTTATAATGGGCTATGATACTGTGTTATAATGCGCTATGATACAGTGTTATAATGGGCTATGATACAGTGTTATAATGGGCTATGATACAGTGTTATAATGGGCTATGATACAGTGTTATAATGGGCTATGATACAGTGTTATAATGGGCTATGATACAGTGTTATAATGGGCTATGATACAGTGTTATAATGGGCTATGATACAGTGTTATAATGGGCTATGATACAGTGTTATAATGGGCTATGATAACAGTGTTATAATGGGCTATGATACAGTGTTATAATGGGCTATGATACAGTGTTATAATGGGCTATGATACAGTGTTATAATGGGCTATGATACAGTGTTATAATGGGCTATGATACAGTGTTATAATGGGCTATGATACAGTGTTATAATGGGCTATGATACAGTGTTATAATGGGCTATGATACTGTGTTATAATGGGCTATGATACAGTGTTATAATGCGCTATGATACAGTGTTATAATGGGCTATGATACTGTGTTATAATGCGCTATGATACAGTGTTATAATGGGCTATGATACAGTGTTATAATGGGCTATGATACAGTGTTATAATGCGCTATGATACAGTGTTATAATGGGCTATGATACAGTGTTATAATGGGCTATGATACAGTGTTATAATGCGCTATGATACAGTGTTATAATGGGCTATGATACAGTGTTATAATGGGCTATGATACAGTGTTATAATGGGCTATGATACAGTGTTATAATGGGCTATTGTTATAATGGGCTGATACAGTGATACAGTGTTATAATGGGCTATGATACAGTGTTATAATGGGCTATGATACAGTGTTATAATGGGCTATGATACAGTGTTATAATGGGCTATGATACAGTGTTATAATGGGCTATGATACAGTGTTATAATGGGCTATGATACAGTGTTATAATGGGCTATGATACAGTGTTATAATGGGCTATGATACAGTGTTATAATGGGCTATGATACAGTGTTATAATGGGCTATGATACAGTGTTATAATGGGCTATGATACAGTGTTATAATGGGCTATGATACAGTGTTATAATGGGCTATGACACAGTGTTATAATGGGCTATGATACAGTGTTATAATGGGCTATGATACAGTGTTATAATGGGCTATGATACAGTGTTATCGCAGTCACACTAACAACATGAAAGGCACTTATCAGTCATGACATGCTCTGTTTGTTCAGTCTCCTACTGCTGCACTAGTAAATAGTAGTTTTTCAGCTTTTGTCTCCACGTTGAACTTGACCATAACACCCACTCTCTGCTCCCCTCCTCTGAAGAGTGATCCATCTGGCAGAGGGTTTTGCTGGGTGGGCTCTCACTGGCCGCTCCACTCCTCTCCTTAGGTAGAGTGGAGGATCTGCTCACACAAGGACATTTCTCCAATAATCTCCTGGACGACGGCTAATGACAGCAGCTGTGAGGCAGGCATGCACCACTTCCAAGCTGATTTAAGTTTAACGAGCCACTCCAGAGTGCTATTGATTCAAATCTATATTTGACAGGATACTCTCCGAGCATATATTAAATGGATAAGAACTCCTCTCGCAGCCTTCCGAAAGCGTCACCAAATGGAGGAGAGGGCATTTAGCTAGATTTGTTGAGTGAGTTGAGTTATGTTTCAGTCAATGGGAACGGTGCGTGTGTTCGTACGAGACGCCGTGTGTTGTCACTCCACACGCTCTCCTTTTCTACACGCACTCACATGAGGGGAGAAAAAACGCAAACCAACACGCCTTCTTAATATTTCCTTGCGTTAAACAGGGTGACGGCATTCACTAAGTGTTTTCACAACTGTTTTTTCTTTTAATTATCCCTCGCCGTTAAAGTGAATGATGAGATTTTTAATGAACTGTACGTATCACATTTGCATGTTTCCCCGTATTGCTTGGTACATGCAGCTCTGGGGGGAAAAACACACGCAGCCCGAATTGGTGGACTCGAATGCTATGTCATTATCAGACGAGCTTGTGCACATTGTTTTCCGGGCAGAAAAAGCTGATAAATGGCAAAACAACATGCTGAAATAAAGCAGTGAAAATGTAAACAGAACACGAGCCGTCACCACACGTAATGGGAGATGTTTTGGTGGATTGTGAATTTTCGATGTTTCCGTGTTTCTGTAAAGGGCTTTTTTCTGCATGTTTTTCTGCCATCACAGTATATTCTTTCATCGCATGCTGCTTCTAAGTTATAAAGGTACATTGGATAAAAGCTGCTCCAGAAATAACAGGCCTTTCTATTCTATTGGCTTAACGTCAGGGCTTGACGTGTAGCAACAGGGAAACACTAATGTTATCTGGCCCTCTGCTTGAGCTGCGGGTTTTTCTCACTTTGAAGAATACTTCTCAGGACAAAATACTCCTGTCACTGTTAGATCCACAATGTGTTTCTCATACCAGCTGATCGTGTACCATGTTTTTATTGTGTGTGCTGGTAAAATAATCGACAACAACATTGCTCTGATCATTTTTTGCTTCGTCCTTTATTGCATGCAATAAATTGGTTACGGTACTTGAGGGCCACGATGTTGAGAGGAAAACAGATCTTATTTGAATGGCTGGTGGTACACATGGCATTGTGTTTATTGTTTGGTCAGGTGACGCGCAGTACCGTGCCAGTCAACACTGTCACAATTAGTCCCAGAGAGAGATTACACAAGCAACTAGTTCCTCATCCCACTCACTCTGAATAGTTGTAACCGCTGGTTAGGATGTAGTGCAATAATATTCCATGTACACTCCCTGGTCGCTTCATTGGGTACCTTTTAAACTGCTTGTTAATGCAAATATCTAATCAGCCAATTGCGTGGCAGGCTGGCAGCAACCCAGTGCTTTTAGGCATGTAGACATGGTCAAGACAATCTGCTGAAATTCAAACAAAGCATCAGAATCGGGGAAAAGGTGATTTAGGTAAATTAAGAAGCGCTATTGTTAGACACAAAACATCACAGAGTGTCTAGATACACCATTTAGGGCAATATATCACAAACCCCCATGTTGGTATTATAAACAGATTACACAATCAGATCACACAATTAGATTGCACCTATAGATTACACAATCAGATCACACAATCAGATCACACAATCAGATTACACAATCAGATCACACAATCAGATCACACAATCAGATCACACAATCAGATCACACAATCAGATTACACAATCAGATTACACAATAAGATTACACAATCAGATTTTACAATCAGATTACACGATCAGATTACACAATCAGATCACACAATTAGATTAAACAAACTGATCACACAAAGCATTTTATAACAAAACGGATGATATTGCTCAAGTATTGTAGCTAGTTCATCTGGCGTATTGTGTTGTGGGTTGAATTTTTGTATTTTTTGAAGATTGTTGTACTTTTTTGTTACTACAGATTTGAAGCAAGAACATTTCCACAATGTTTTGTTTTTTTAGTCAGTCTGCTTGTTTTGGTCAGGCAGTTCAAGTTGGTGTGATGATACTTTTTCGTCACATACTAATCCAATAAATGAAAAACTATCTTCTCACAGTGTTGTTAAGAGAACAATCAAATCCCAATTTAAACCCCATCCAAACCAATCAGGTTGCAGACATTTCATTCTTTGGCATATTTTCCTAATGTATTTCAGTTCCCATTTCCGTTGCATTTCAGTTTCCTTATTATCCACTTTTCTCTTAGCGAAACAACAAATTTAAAATCTCTTGGGTTTTAAAAGACTGAAAATAAAACCACAGGCTTAAATTGTTGACCTTCGTCTTTAAATTACAAGAGAGTGCTGACATTAACAAAGCATTATTTCAGGCATGATCAACGAGAGAGACTGAGAGTGTAGAATTTTTGGTCCGTACATAAAAACTAACGTGCCTGGTTAAAACTAGACTGCGTAAATTCAGATCGCAACTCATACCGGATCCAACGCCCTATAACGATAGACAATGCCCACATTAGTCCCTGCGGAGGAAGGGAAACACACAGACACACACACACACACACACACACTTAGTAGACACTATACCTCACCACGGAAGAACAGCAGTAATAAGATAACGAAACATTTGATATTTTCTGACCAAAAATTGTTTTTCCAATTCAAAAGTTTTTGCCAACTGGCATTACTGTAAGGTTACCTTCCAATCACAGCACACAGGATGTAAAGAGAAAAGCAGAGGAGCCTAAACGGGGGATTGAAGGAAGCAAAACAACACACAAAAGACAGCAAATAAGAAATTGAATACAATTGATGAGAGTCAGTTCAGTGGGACGGTGCCAGCCCGTTGAGGACACAAACTAGACGTGTCACACAGAGAGAGAAGAGTCAGCACAGAAAATGTAATACCGTTGCTTTGATAACCGTTCAAAGTTTTTGCTTAACGTTACGACTGTGGGATGCAATATGAAAAATATTGATTGATTCTATACGTATTTGGAGTGTAACGAATGTTTTCCTAATCCTTGATGAGTTCAAGTGTGTTTTCCTCACCGACCAGCTGACAGGCTCCTAATGCCGCCACATTAAAGGGCTTTTCCAACGTGTGCGATGCAGCTTTAACTAGGTCCTGGGGGCATTGTTAGTTATCATCGCCTACTGCCGGAGCAAGCCGTGGCCCCGGTGAAAGCAATTTCAGCTTTCCTCCCAATCAGTGGCGCAACATGAGAGACGGCCAACGAGAACAAACGCCCTGGCTCGCCACTTCCACACCAGCGATCTTATCGGAGCCCTCTCCCATCCCAAAAGGGCCAGGCAACGCAGCCCCCACCCCCCCAAAAAAAGACATGGGAAGCTTGGCCCCAGGCCTTCCAATGCGCAGATATCCGCAAATTTGACTCGCAGAGATAGCAAGTGCCCGTTGACAGCATCAGACGATTCCTCAGAAGGACATGTAGTTCATGTAAGTGCACGAGCTGTAAATATGCACGTACGTGAGATGGACCAAGGTCATCCCATGTTATAAAAGCTGTCATTCCTGCGTTCTGAAGTAAATCGACATGAGTAGAAATGAATTGTTCTTCAGAAATAACCGTGACAATAGACCGTCGTGTTTAGTCTGCTTAGACTTGTCGTTCCGTCAAACATATTTCCGCCTGACTAAATATGCAGCATTGGGTTTGTGTCACGTTCAATATATTCCCGAAATGTAGTGTTTGAGGCAATTATTTATCGTTCTTGAGATTATTTTAGCGGCTAAACTCTTCTTTTAATGTGGGACAGACACCGATGAGCCAAAACATTATGACCACATGCCTAATATGTTGTCAATCCTCTGTGTGCTGCCACTACAGCACTGCAGGTCTCATGTGGTATCTGGCACCAAGACATTATCCGCAGATCCTTCAAGTCCTTTAAGTCGTGAGGTGGAGCTGCAACGAGTCAGACTTGTTGGTCCGGCACATCTCACAGATGTTCAGTCAGATTCAGATACTGGGAATTTGGAGGCCGGACAACACCTTTGACTCCTGATGTTCCTCAAACCATTCCCGAACAATGTGTGCATTGTCCTGCAGAAAGATACGACTGCCATCAGGGAATAGCATTGTCACGAAGGGATGTTCCCTGTCTGCAAAAATGTTTCGGTAATTGGCACATGTCAAATGGATGGCCACATGAATGTCTAGACCCAGCAGAACACTGCCCAGAACAACACAGCCCCTGCAACGACTTGCCGTCTTCTAACTGCATACTTCCCCAGTTAAACTGCATGCTTCCCCATGTAAACTGCATGTTTCCCCCCAGGTAAACTGCATGTTTCCCCCCAGGTAAACTGCATGCTTCCCCAGGTAAACTGCATGCTTCCCCAGGTAAACTGCATGCTCTCATCTCATCTTCAACCGCTTATCCGGGGTCGGGTCGCGGGGGTAGCAGCTCTAGCAGGGGACCCCAAACTTCCCTTTCCCGGGCAACATTAGCCAGCTCTGACTGGGGAATCCCGAGGCGTTCCCAGGCCAGTGTGGAGATATAATCTCTCCACCTAGTCCTGGGTCTTCCCCGAGGTCTCCTCCCAGCTGGACGTGCCTGGAACACCTCTCTAGGGAGGCGCCCAGGTGGCATTCGTACAAGATGCCCGAACCACCTCAACTGGCTCCTTTCTATGCAAAGGAGCAGCGGCTCTACTCCGAGTTCCTCTCGGATGACTGAGCTTCTCACCCTATCCCTAAGGGAGAGGCCAGCCACCTTTCTGAGAAAACCCATTTCGGCCGCTTGTACCCGCGATCTCGTTCTTTCGGTCATGACCCAGCATTCATGACCATAGGTGAGGGTAGGAACAAAGATTGACCGGTAGATCGAGAGCTTTGCCTTTCGGCTCAGCTCTCTTTTCGTCACAACGGTGCGGTGAAGCGAATGCAACACCGCCCCCGCTGCTCCGATCCTCCGACCAATCTCCCGCTACATTGTTCCCTCACTCGCGAACAAGACCCCGAGGTACTTGAACTCCTTCACTTGGAGTAAGGACTCATTCCCTACCCGGAGTAGGCACTCCACCGGTTTCCTGCTGAGAGTCATGGCCTCAGATTTAGAGGTGCTAACCCTCATCCCAGCCGCTTCACACTCGGCTGCGAACCGATCCAGTGAGTGCTGAAGGTCACCGACCGATGAGGCCATCAGGACCACATCATCCGCAAAAAGCAGTGATGTGACCATCAGCCCACCGAACGGGAACCCCTCCCCCCCATGACTACGCCTTGATATCCTGTCCATGAATATTACAAACAGGATTGGTGACAAAGCGCAGCCCTGGCGGAGGCCAACCCCCACCGGGAACGAATCCGACTTACTGCCGAGGACACGGACACAGCTCATGCTTTGAGCGTACAGAGATTGGATGGCCCTGAGAAGAGACCCCCTCACCCCATACTCCCGCAGCACCTCCCACAAACTGCATGCTTCCCCAGGTAAACTGCATGCTTCCCCAGGTAAACTTACACCGTCAACCAGGTATAAAAGAAAATGTGACTCATGCCGTTCCAGTAGGGTTGCCACCTGTCCCGGTTTTACCGGGATTGTCCTTGTTTTTAATGTCCTGTCCCGGGAAATGTATCCACTCTCCCGGGACACTGAATGTCCCGGTTTTCGAAAGGCTACGTGAATGTGTATGTTCAGTTTACTATTTTCGCACTTGAAATAGCCTATGCATTGTGCACAGAGTGGTCAGTGTCTCTTGTGTGTGTGTAGAATGCGTTATCATTGGCTCTGGGATGGGTGTGTCGTGTGACGTAGGCTACGTCATCTAGCGCGTCTGTCTTGGCTTCTTGGCTTCTTACTACAGGCGGCAAATTGACCCTTCGCTAAGCCATGCCCGAAAACCGCCACAGGCCAATCGTGGTTTAGCAACCGTAACTAGGCGCAGGAGGTCTGTCAAGCTTTCGAGCATGGGAAACATGCCAACGCGTTGTGCTTATGAATTGTGTAAATCTGATACCCGATATCCTAAAAGTTTGGACGGGGAGGTGGAATTTTTTACTTTCCCAAAACCTAAAACCCAAGAGGAGAAATGCCAGGCGTGGACGGAGGCTCACTGACATACTTTAAAATACTTGTGAGTACCCCAATCCGATCGCGGCTCTCCGGTAGGTCTAAGGACGGAACATCAGGGGGCTTGCTGGAGATCTCCAAGGAAAAGGTTGGTATGCGAACTTAATCAGTTCATTAACAGTAGTCATCATGTGCTCACTATAGGTACACTCTATTTGGGCAGCGAGATGTATTACAGAACACACATGCTCTAATGCTTTATACTTTATATTGGTCTCCGCATACGTTTTATTTTTATATAGCGACAACTACCGATGATATGTAAGCAGTAGCCTGGCGTGCTTAAAAATATAAGCGGTAGAATGTTAGCATTGTAAAGTGGTCAAGCAAATGGCTTATTCCACAAGATTTGTTAGATTATATTCACTTACCATGTTGTGCATGAACATAGCTGTTCCTCAATTTGTGTGTTTCCCACTTGAATGGTTAGCGTATGCAGCTGCTGCTTGCGCTGGGACCTAGGCTTTAGCTTCAATTTTAAAGACGTTATTCTATAATCGGTTGCATATTATGTTGTAGATATATCGATAGAATGCATACTGCAGCCCCTTTTGTCTTGCTCTTTCAGATATTTCACCTGTTCGCCAAAAATGACTAAATATCTCATTGGGAATGTCTGTCACCGGTGCATACATACTGCAATGGACGTGCCAGGCTTGAATGCTTGACAGGCAGGCAACAGTAACTAAGGAGGGCGTGGCTTAGCGAAGGGTCAATTGAAGCAGTGAAGAATATTTTACGTTTGTTAGTATACTTATTTCTTTAGCAAAGAGGAAGCAAAAGCAAGCACAAGCACCAGTATCTAAGCAATCAAGTACACTATAAGTTAAGTAAGATAAGTGTGAGAATACTTGAGATGTTTAAAATATTCACGAGTCACGACTATGCACGATCTTACTGCACAAAGACCAATTTTGTCTTGTGGGTCTAATGTCTTAATGGACATTTTCACTTGTGAGCAGCGGTTGGTCAGGTCATCGCAATGTCCAGGTTTTTTATCAGACATAGGTGGCAACCCTAAGTTCCAGTCATTATAGGCCCTCTGACGGTGCACAGGGTTTTAGAACAACACTCTGAGCGGTCTTTAGCTACAGCAGCCCCATACGCAGTAGGGTGCGATGACACATTTGTCCCACTCACCATGAACATTTTCTGTGGCACAGTGATTGTGGCACACTTCTGTCAGTTTGGACCAGTCTTCGTTGCCCTCGCACATCAATGTTCCTTGGGCGCCCTACACGTGCACTGCTTTGTGGTTTGTCCCTGTTTAGACCAGTATCAGTAGGTACTAGGGGGGTAATGTTATGCAAAGATCACGGTTTGGAACATACCGCCGATTTTAGTCATGGTTCGATACGATTTCAGTACAGAACTGTGGAAAATAACACATGCAAAACATATCATTTAATGCTAGCAAAACAGCAACACATTGGGTCATTGCAAAAAGAGTGAAAAAATGTATAATCGCATAATTGACTCGACTGCGCTGTTGGCCAATCAAGAGTTGAGTAGTCATGTGACTCATGGCTGTCTGGTTTTGTTTTACAATAAAACATTTAAAACTTGCAGAATCGGTGAATAAGATGGCAGCGAGGAATTAATACAATCTCAAACGAAACTGCACATTTTTAACTCAGTACAATGTACCTGGTTCGACTTCGCTACTTCAGTTGCTAAGTTACGGATTCGGGATCCATCTCTGGGGCTAAACTGAGTGTAGAATTCTAGGTCCATACGTAAAAAGTAACGTTAACTCAGATCACAACGTGTACTGGATTGAACGTCCTATAGTGTCAGGTATGTTAAGTCTTCCGTTACACCCCTAATGGGTACTCACCGGGGACTGGGAGCGCCCAACTAGCCTGGCCGTTTCAGAGATGCTCTGACCCAGTCCAATTTGGCCCTAATCAAAGTCGCCCAGGACTTTTCTCCTGCCCATTTTTCCTGCATCCAACACATCGACTATGAGGAAGAATTGTTTGCTTACCATCTAATCTACCCTGACCTTGTTAGGAGATGATTAGCGTTATTCGCTTCACCTGTGAGTGGTCATAACAATTTGTGTATATTGTGTTTATTCAGCCAATATTTGTTCAGTCTATTGTGTATAGAGTTTGAAAAGTAGTGCTACTGTATCAGAACTGCTTAAATTATTATATGAAGCAACTAACAAGGGTTGTACATTTTCATTGTTGAAGCTTCTAAAATGCCCCTATATGCCCCATATGCCCGTATATGCCCGTATATGCCCCTTTATGAAGCAACTAACAAGGGTTGTACATTTTCATTGTTGAAGCTTCTAAAATGCCCCTATATGCCCCTATTTGCCCCTATATGCCTGTACATGCTCGTATATGCCTGTATATGCCCCTATATGCCCGTATAGGCCCCTCTATGCCCCTATATGCCCCTATATGCTCGTATGTGCCCCTATGAGCCCTATATATGCCCGTATAGGCCCGTATGAGCCCCTATGTGCCCCTATATGCCCCTATATGCCCCTATATGCCTGTATATTCCCTATATGCCCCTATATGCCCCATATGCCCGTATATGCCCCTATATGAAGCTTCTAAAATGCCCCCTATATGCCCCCTATATGCCCCTATTTGCCCCTATATGCCCGTATATGCCCCTATATGCCCGTATATGCCCATATGTGCCCCTATATGCCCGTATATGCCCGTATTTCCCCCTATATGCCCGTATATGCCCGTATATGCCCCTATATGCCCGTATATGCCCCTATATGCCCGTATATGCCCCTATATGCCCGTATATGCCCCTATATGCCCGTATATGCCCCTATATGCCCCTATATGCTCGTATATGCCCCTATATGCTCGAATGTGCCCCTATATGCCCCTATATGCTCGTATGTGCCCCTATGTGCCCTATATATGCCCATACATGCATGGCGCCCCAGGTCATCTCTCTCTCCTGCTCAGTTTCTTCCTCTCTATTCTTCCTCTCTCTCCACACGTCCATCTCTCTCTTCCTCTCTATTCCTCCTCTCTCTCTCCATCCTTCCATCTCTCTCTTTCTCTCTATTCTTCCTCTCTCTCCATCCTTCCATCTCTCTCTTTCTCTCTATTCCTCCTCTCTCTCCACACGTCCATCTCTCTCCACCCCAGCGAGTTGTTTTTAGAATCCTTGTGATTTATCTGGTGTCAGATGTCAGATAGTCCAGGTACGAGGAGGTACAAAGTGCTGTCAGAGCTGGCTGAGTTATAGAACCATAGGGTATAGTTATGAGGAGGTACAACCTACAGCCTGCGTACCATTGGGGTATAGTTATGAGGGGGTACAACCTACAGCCTGCGTACCATGGGGTATAGTTATGAGGGGGTACAACCTACAGCCTGCGTACCATGGGGTATAGTTATGAGGGGGTACAACCTGCGTACCATAAGGTATAGTTATGAGGGGGTACAGCCTGCAGCCTGCGTACCATCGGATATAGTTATGAGGGGGTACAACCTACAGCCTGCGTACCATGGGGTATAGTTATGAGGGGGTACAACCTGCGTACCATGGGTTATAGTTATGAGGGGGTACAACCTACAGCCTGCGTACCATGGGGTATAGTTATGAGGGGGTACAACCTGCAGCCTGCGTACCAATCGGATATAGTTATGAGGGGGTACAACCTACAGCCTGCGTACCATGGGGTATAGTTATGAGGGGGTACAGCCTACAGCATGCGTACCATGGGGTATAGTTATGAGGGGGTACAACCTGCGTACCATGGGGTATAGTTATGAGGGGGTACAGCCTGCAGCCTGCGTACCATCGGATATAGTTATGAGGGGGTACAACCTACAGCCTGCGTACCATGGGTTATAGTTATGAGGGGGTACAACCTACAGCCTGCGTACCATCGGATATAGTTATGAGGGGGTACAACCTACAGCCTGCGTACCATGGGGTATAGTTATGAGGGGGTACAACCTGCAGCCTGCGTACCAATCGGATATAGTTATGAGGGGGTACAACCTACAGCCTGCGTACCATGGGGTATAGTCATGAGGGGGTACAACCTGCGTACCATGGGGTATAGTCATGAGGGAGTACAACCTACTGTGTGTGTACTATGGGGTATAGTTATGAGGGGGTACAACCTGCGTACCATGGGGTGTAGTTATGAGGGGGTACAGCCTACAGCATGTGTACCATGGGGTATAGTTATGAGGGGGTACAACCTGCGTACCATGGGGTATAGTTATGAGGGGGTACAGCCTACAGCATGTGTACCATGGGGTATAGTTATGAGGGGGTACAACCTGCGTACCATGGGGTATAGTTATGAGGGGGTACAGCCTACAGCATGTGTACCATGGGGTATAGTTATGAGGGGGTACAACCTACAGCCTGTGTACCATGGGGTATAGTTATGAGGTGGTACAGCCTACTGCGTGTGTACGATGGGGTATAGTTATGAGGGGGTACAACCTGCGTACCATGGGGTATAGTCATGAGGGAGTACAACCTACTGCGTGTGTACTATGGGGTATAGTTATGAGGGGGTACAACCTGCGTACCATGGGGTATAGTCATGAGGGAGTACAACCTACTGCGTGTGTACTATGGGGTATAGTTATGAGGGGGTACAACCTGCAACCTGCGTACCATGGGGTATAGTTATGAGGTGGCAGTGCCGTAACTACCATTGAGGACACCGAGGTCATGTCCTCTGTATTTTTTTCTGTGATATATTTTTTGAGTAATTTTATTGTGAATGGAAAATAGCCGACGAGTCGAGAAGTCTACGGATCATCGTCACGGAAACGTAGCCTACTTGTCTTGTCAGTCAAAACAAAAATTGTTGGCTGTAGTCGTTGTCTTCAGGACTTAACTCGTCTAATATATATTTTTACACATAGGCGTAATCCTATGGGGGGGCAGGGGGACACTTACCCCCAATATTCAAAGAAGGACAATTTGTCCACCCCATATTGATAATCTACTGTATGATTATGTGGGCAATATCGATGTGACTGCTAAAACATAACGTCTTTCTTTTCAGCACCGAAAATATAAAATCCCGGTCGGTCCATTTCACAAATCCATTTGACTTGCCTTACACATTAACAAAAGTTATTTCTCCTGAAATCCATGTCATGTTTTCCCTATACCTTTGTACTCTTGGGAGCACGGAATGAGACCGACATGGCCAATGGATGATATTCAGTAGTTGGTGAACATAATCCCTTAGATAACGACTAGGTGCATTTCACTAGAATTTCGAATTGTAGAATTAGTGCGAACTTCGATTGCAATACTATACAGCTTTAATGAATGGGACTTTAAAAAAGCCAGCTGATACTACCCAGGGACAGACTGGGACTAAAAAAGTAAAAGCACAACATATTTATTAATATTAGCTACTGCATGTGGCATTTTAGAGCTAACATGTTGAAGTTTAGCTGTTTTACATACATCATACACATGGTCAACATTAGAATTCAGAAAATAAAATCTAAAGACATAATGTGGCATCTGGCAGGGGAATCGAACTCGCATCGCCCAGATCTATAGCCGAGCGCAATAACCACAACTCCAAACAGATTAGTGGGAAATAACAAGTGATGACTGTGTGTGATGGAGTACCAGATCACACAGATGGCCAGTCCGCCCCTGATACTACCTATATTACAGGTAGGTTAGCAGCATTTGGCAAACATTCAAACTCAGACTTTTATTTTCTTTTGATTAAAAAAAGGGGGGGGGGTATTTTTGACCTCGGTATTTGAAAAATCCTGGTTACGGCACTGTGAGGTGGTACAGCCTACAGCCTGCGTACCATGGGGTATAGTTATGAGGGGGTACAGCCTACAGCCTGCGTATCATGGGGTAAAGTTATCAGGGGGTACAGCCTACATGGGGTAGCATGGGGTATAGGGTACAACATACAGTCTATATACTAATTATGCAGCATACTTAGCATTGGACAAAAGACCCGCCATTTTGGGGTCAACGTGTTGTTACGTCATGTTGTTGTTTTTTGTTGACGACTCCCTTATATGAAAATGTACTGGCTTACTTTACTGTACAGTTTTATCTTGGGAAACCAATTAAATGTAATGTTACAACAGTGGTGACTAGTAGGTATGACTGAAAATAATCTCACCACACTGCAGGACACAACTGACTTGGTTGGAGGCTGATGGTTTAGATTGATGATTCAGATTGAACCTGTTGTTGTCACTTCAGGTTAGTGGCCTGCAGCTACATGCAGATAAGACTCCAATAAAGCTGAGCTGAACATTGCATTCATGTAAAATAAAGATAATTACCAAATGACTGGGTCAAGCTGGGTCATGACCGAAAGAGAGAGATCGCGGGTACAAGCGGCCGAAATGGGTTTTCTCAGAAAGGTGGCTGGCCTCTCCCTTAGGGATAGGGTGAGAAGCTCAGTCATCCGAGAGGAATTCGGAGTAGAGCCGCTGCTCCTTTGCATAGAAAGGAGCCAGTTGAGGTGGTTCGGGCATCTTGTACGAATGCCACCTGGGCGCCTCCCTAGAGAGGTGTTCCAGGCACGTCCAGCTGGGAGGAGACCTCGGGGAAGACCCAGGACTAGGTGGAGAGATTATATCTCCACACTGGCCTGGGAACGCCTCGGGATTCCCCAGTCAGAGCTGGCTAATGTTGCCCGGGAAATGGAAGTTTGGGGTCCCCTGCTAGAGCTGCTACCCCCGCGACCCGACCCCGGATAAGCGGTTGAAGATGAGATGAGATGAGACCAAATGACTTGGCTTTTAGAGGTGTTTTTGTTATCCAGTGGTATTGCTAGAAAGAATAGGACAACTAAATGAATCATATCGCAGCCTGTTCAGACGGATTACAACTGTTTTTAAATATCTGCCCTGCGATTTGAGAAGCCACTGACAGAAATTGAACTATTTTGATAATGCCACACACCCCAATGGACACAGAGGCATACAAACACACACACACAGAGAAGCATGTACACACACACACACTCAGAGAAGCATGTACATGCCACACACACACACACAGAAGCATGTACATGCCACACACACTCAGAGAAGCATGTACACGCCACACACACACAGAGAAGCATGTACACGCCACACACACACAGAGAAGCATGTACACACACACACACTCAGAGATGCATTTACACAAACGCACACACCATGAAGCATTTACACACACGCACACACATAATGAAGCATTTACACACACGCACACACACAGTGAAGCATTTACACACACACAGACACACACATGCACACACACACACACACACACAGAGGCATTTACAGACACGCACACACACACAGTGAAGCATTTACAAATACACACACACACACAGACACACACACACACACACACACACAATCACACAGAGGCATTTACATACACGCACACACACAGTGAAGCATTTACACACACACACACCGTGAAGCATTTACACACATGCACACACACACACACACCGTGAAGCATTTACACACACGCACACACACACACACCGTGAATCATTTACACACACGCACACATAAACACTGGTTTTGTCTAGGCCTTTTAATTTATTCCAGAAAATATCCAAACAACTGCAAATGACTTGATGATGATCCAGACCTTTTTTAAATTAGTACTTCTCCCCTTCTCTCAAAGAGGCTTACGACTTGCAGAAGACAGAGTCAAGGGAACATTGCAGCAACTTTCTGACAGGCATCTTCAATAAACAGGGCCTTTCCAGGGAGAACGGGAGTGCGGATGTCGTAGGAATCATGTTTTATTTACTGTGTTTGAGGTTGAGGGTTTAAAAACAGTAAATTGTGGACTGGTAATCAGAGGCATGTGATGAGAGATTTCACGGCCTGTTATCTCCTAGTCCTCACCGCTGGTTCCGTGTGCGCCGGGAGATTGCGGAGAAATGTCCGTGCCAAACGCCCAGGGCTGCAGGCTGCGCAGGCGGCAGAGAGAGGAGAGCTAGCTCCTTTAAAGCTATGCTGGCACGGGGCCCCCTGTTGGAGCCAAAGCACTGCTCTGTATGCATTCACTATGGCACCCATTAGAGTAAACATCTCAACCTCCCCCCACGCCCGCTACTCACTTTTAAGTGCTGTACAACGAGACGGCATCTAAGACGCGAAATGAGAACCGTGCCCTCACTTCGTCTTATTTATTTATTCATTTATGTATTTAGACATTTCCGGCCATGGCTTTTCCTCCTGTTTTGACGTAAAGAGCTTTTGCATGTTTCCAGCCCCGCTTCGTTACATTTCTCTCGTCCCCCTCGTGACGGCTGCCGCTAAAGTACCGACAAATAGCGGATGGAGGCCAAATTTCTGATCTTTACTCCTCCGCCTTTAATCCGGGCAGTGTAAGGCTGTACAGGCCACTTCTTCAGCACAGGATCAAGTTGTCCCCCTGATACACTGTCTGTCGTGGCACGGAAATGCATGTAAATCAAGTGCAATGAAATGATCGCTGTTTTGATCTGGACCAAAGTGTCATGCTCGTAAAGCCCCTACTTGTATCTGGGTATGGCTTCAAGCGAGTCCCTGCATTCTCTTAGTCTCAGGAAATTGACTGGTGTATCTGAAAGGGCTTAAAAGATAAACACTAGGGAGAATGTATTCATGTGGCAGTATCTGCTGTCGGGGAGCCAGTGTAGAATAATAATTTCATCAGATTGATTCTATCCTTGACCTCAATCAAATGGGGAAACCTCACTAGACACAGTATTTAAATGAATACTGTAGGTGTCATGGCAAACTGTATAATTCCCCAAAAAAGACAGAGGAAGAGAACATATTTGATCTAATGGAGGCTTTGCTTCAATACTGTGAGTGGTTTACTTAATTACTAAACGGCACTCATTTATAGTGGGTATAACACATGTGATGGTACTGCATTAGCATCAAGGCAAGAGATCCTAATGCCTACACTGCTGCTACTGCTACTGCTACGTACTGCTACTATTACTGCTACTGCTGCTGCTACTGCTACTGGTACTATTACTGCTACTGCTACTGGTACCGCTACTGGTACCGCTACTGATGCTACTGCTGCTGCTACTGCTACTGCTACTGCTACTATTACTGCTACTGCTGCTGCTACTGCTGCTGGTACCGCTACTGATGCTACTGCTACTGCTATGCTACTGCTACTGGTACCGCTACTGATGCTACTGCTGCTTCTACTGCTACTGGTACCGCTACTGCTACTGCTACTGCTACTACTGCTGCTACTGCTACTGCTGCTACTGCTACTGGTACCGCTACTGATGCTACTGCTGCTTCTACTGCTACTGGTACCGCTACTGCTACTGCTACTACTGCTGCTACTGCTACTGCTGCTACTGCTACCGCTACTGATGCTACTGCTGCTGCTATGCTACTGCTACGTACTGCTACTATTACTGCTACTGCTACTGGTACTATTACTGCTACTGCTACGTACTGCTACTGCTACGTACCGCTACTGCTACTATTACTGCTACTGCTGCTGTAACAGAGTTAGATATGTAGTGCAATTGTTATTATGATTTTCGCCAAAACAACTGAACAGCCTTATTTAATAATTGTAAATAGAGCCCCCTTTGGCCATTTGGTGTATTACACGTCTGTTGCATTAGTCTCGCGTTACTTCCCTACCTGATCAGAGAAGTTGTGTACTTTTGATCGGATGCTGTAAATGTTAACGCCAAATTGTAAAAGAAGTTTCTTGATTTATCTTCCCAAAGAAATAAAAGGAAGAAGAGTTTCAACATTTCGCCTCCGGTCTCCTAATATCTGACCATTGTTACACTGGTGCCGTGACCTCGTGATTCCAGATCAGCTTGATGCAGATCGTCGCGCCGTGGGAGCTGCGTAGAATTTCAGGCGAACAGTCTGTACTTTAGCTTTGAGTTTGGTCAGGTACTCAGGACTGACATGTCCCTTTGACAGAGTGTTTTAAGTGGACTGTTGTGGTTACATTTCAAAGTCTGGTCATTATATTATTATTATTTTTTTCATCACCATATATATATATATATTTTTTTTTTTCATTCTGGGTTGTGGTGTGATGGCCAGTGAACTGAAACAAGACGATAGGTCTGACATTAGCCGTTTCCCTCTAGGGAGGGGTAGAGGTCTGGTGGGTGGTTATTTGATGTCTAGGAGTCTGTTGGGATGGATATAGGTGCTTCCCCTGTGTTACCGGCGGGAAATAGAGGGTTAGAGTCGAAACAGGGCTCGACGGAATTTGCTGGACGTGGGTCTCAGGATGAACTGCATCATTCGACCCCTGGGGAAGAAAATGCCACATTACATCAATTGACTGGGTTGATCTCAATGTTAGGCTCGCAGATAGGTGAGTCTATTACAGCCTCACTTGTTTCTAGTGGTGTTATTAGTGGGGTTGGTGGGGGTAGTTCTCCTGTTCACCGTACAAATGACGCACAGTTCAGTCTGCATGATGTCATGAACACCCAGTCTAGTGGGGGTGCCAACACACTTAGTGATAACACGCACGTTAACATTATTGTTCAGTCTGATAAGGAACCTGTCATTTTCAGGGGTGATAATACCGACAAATGCACAGTGATCGAATGGATCGAGTTGATGAAAGCTTACATCAAGAAACGGAAGTGTGAGGGGTCATTGCAGACAGAAGTTGTAATGGGGAGGTTAATGGGGAAAGCCAGGGATGTAGTTAAGATAGGCCTGAGGAGTAACCCTCACTTCAGGCTTCATGCACTCCAGATTGCATATATAGCATGCTGACACAGTATTTCAGTAGCACATCCTCGTGCCTGCCCCTTCAGGATTTTTACTCGACTCTGCCCACTCGGAGAGAGAACCCCGTTGATTATTGGCTACGCCTTAACAAGGCCGCTGATGTAGCTGAGGAGGGCCTGAAGCGTCAGGGCAGACGCATGGAGAATATGGGAGGAGAGATTGCCAAGATGTTTGTGAAGCACTGCCCAGATCTAGAGCTTGCGTCTGTGTTCAAATACAAACAGATACACGAATGGACAACGAAGGAGATTCAGGAAAGGGTGGATGAGTATCAGCGTGAACAGGTGTCTTCGACGAAAGTCCATGTACCGGAGACTCACGCAGCTACACTGGGTTGTCATGAAACACACACGGAGTCCCGCAACACTTCCATCATGGAGGCGTCGTGTGCCAATGTCCCCTCTCCTCCGGTTCTTTCCTTATTGGGCGTGTCGTCTCTTTCACCCTCATCCACCCTGCCTCAGGACCAACAGCATTCTCTCTCTCCCGTCTCTCAGTGTCGACAGTCGTGTGCGCCGCCCATGCCTCAGCACCAACGACAAACTCTTCCTCCGCTGCCGCAGTCTCAGAGGCTGTCCCCATCCTTCGCACCACGGGACCAGTTGTTGCTAGGTCAACAGTCGGGCAACGATGCTATGCTAGGTGAGATGATGTCGATGCTCAGGGAGCTGTTGTCTAACGTACAGGCTGGACAGGCAAGGCCCGCCGTGCGCCGAGGGGGCAGACAGTTCCGTGGCCAGCCTCATGTCCATGCAACAAGTTGTCAGGTTTGTAATGATAAGGGCCACACCACTGAGTCACACTGCCGGTCTGACCGTCTTTGCTTCACATGTTTCAAACCCGGCCACGCAAGCCGGTCGTGCCCTGGCCAGTTTCCAGCTCATAGCAACTTGCAGGGAAACTAGTTGGCCTGTGCGCGGCGGGGGGCCGTACAGGTTTTAACAGGAACTCCCACGCTATTGATACAGCTGAGCCGGTTAACGAAGTGAAAAATTTGGATAAGCCGGTGACTGTCGTCATTCAGAACACTCAAAAACTCAGGAGCAATGACAGTCTGTTTTATACCCCTGTTAAAGTTGAAAACGAAGTGACTCTTGGTGCTATGTTAGATAGCGGTTCAATGGCCTGCTCAGTGAGTGCAGAGGCGTGGAAGAAATTGATCAATGCGGGTGTTCAGCTGAACAACCAAGAGATGACCGACGTTGTCTTTGTTGGGTGCGGAGGCGTGCGTGTGAAGCCAGAGTCTGTGGTAAACCTAGATATGACAGTGTACGGGTGCAGAGTGTTGGTACCCACCTTCGTTGTACGGAATCAACAAGATGAACTAATCATCGGCTCAAATGTCATAAGGCATGTGATCCGTCAATTCAAATATGATGCAAGCTACTGGAAGGCCGTGTCATCTACTAGCTCAGGTGGCCAAGACCGTCATCAGTTTCTCTCCCTCCTTGCTGGCTTGGAACGTTGGTCTGATGATGAAGAACCAGACAGGGTTGGAACGGTCAGATGCAACAGAGCCGTCACCTTGCCGGCCGGCAGCGAGTTTCTAGTCTGGGGCAAGCTTCCCAGGGATGTCAAGGTATCTCCAGGCAGCACTGTTATGACTGAGCCGACATCGTCTCATGCTGCACCCAGGGGCATCATGGTCGCCAGAGTCGTAACTCCACTCTGGGGCGACAGGTGGGTCCCCTAAAAATAATTAACGTCTCGGACAGCCCTGTCACGCTGCGGAGGAACGCCAAGCTCGCTGACGTCTGCACTTGTCTAGCATTGGAGGACATGGGAGCTCAGGAGCTCAGTGCCGCTCAACAGGTCATGTCTACCGGCACTGCAGGACCGTCAGCGACAATGGAAAATGTCAAGCCTATGCGGGAGAGGCTGGAGCGTGTTGGCCTGAGAGACCTGGATCTTGAGTCTTGTGACGTGGCGGCGGAGTGGCGAGCCAAATTGGCGGACCTCGTGGTCAAATACGAGGACATCTTCTCCCACCATCACCTGGACTGTGGCGAGGCCAAAGAGTTTGTGCATCGGATTCGGCTCACTGACGAGAGGCCGTTCCGGTTGCCCTACCGGCGTGTCCCACCTGCTGAATATCAGAAGCTCCGCCGGGTCATCAGTGAGATGGAGGAGAAGGAGATAATCAGGAAGTCCACCAGCGAGTTCGCTTCACCTCTCGTTTTGGTGTGGAAGAAAAATGGTGACTTGCGGGTGTGCACAGACTTCAGATGGCTTAACAAACGGACGCTCAAGGATGCCCATCCTCTTCCCCACCAAGCTGACTGTCTGGCTGCCCTGGGTGGGAACACATTCTTCAGTACAATGGATCTAACATCCGGCTTTTACAACATGCCGTTGCACGAAGACGATCGTAAATACTCTGCGTTCACAACGCCCATGGGCTTGTACGAGTACAACAGACTACCACAAGGCCTGTGTAACAGCCCAGCCAGTTTCATGAGGATGATGACTAGCATATTCGGTGACCAGAACTTCCTTAGCTTGCTATGCTACCTGGACGATTTGCTGGTGTTTGCGCCGACCGAGGCGTTGGCTCTTGAAAGGCTAGAGCTAGTCTTTAGTCGGCTTCGCCTACACAACCTGAAGTTGGCCCCAAAGAAGTGTTGGCTGCTCAGGAGGTCCGTGAAGTTTTTGGGACACATCATTGATGAGTCAGGGGTGTCAACAGACCCAGCGAAAGTTGAGGCCGTAAACACAATGGTGACTACAGACCTGATGGAACTTGATGGAGTGACCCCGTCTCAAACTCGCGTGAGGTCCTTCTTGGGAATGGTGAATTATTACCAACATTTTGTGCCCAACTACTCCACGATGGCTAAGCCTCTCTTCGACCTCTTGGCTGGTCAAAAGCAGAAACACAAGGGGAGGCCCCGCGGTAAACGTCCTGCTCTGCTTAGGAGGTTGACCCCTGCTGATTGGACGCCAGACCATCAGAAAGCTTTTGAGGAATTGAAGACTGCGTTACTGACCTCAGTGGTCTTAGCGCACCCAGACTTCACACGTCCCTTCATCCTGTCCACCGACGCCTCTTTGGATGGCTTAGGGGCAGTTCTGTCGCAGGTTCAGGACGGTGACAAGGTGGCCCGTCCAGTGGCCTTCGCTAGCAAATCCCTTTCGAGGGCTCAGAAGAGGTACCCGGCCCATCGTCTGGAATTCCTAGCATTAAAGTGGTCAGTGTGTGATAAGTTTAGCCATTGGCTTAAGGGTCATTCCTTCACTGTGTGGACGGATAACAACCCTCTCACGCACATTATGACCAAACCACGCCTGGACGCCTGCGAGCAGCGCTGGGTGGCAAAGTTGGCATCCTATGCGTTCGATATCAAGTACATTCCGGGCCCCAGGAACACTGTCGCGGACGCACTGAGTCGACGGCCCTTCGTGAAGCCAGCTGCTGGGAGACAGCTGCTCCAGGACCCCTACAGTGAGCTCCTGGCCAAGGCAGTCCCTGTTTCAGCTGATATCGTCCAGGACGCCTTTAGGCAGTCTGCCACCCAGGATTGCTTGGGCTGTGACGATGGGATGCACTATGTGTCCGAAGGTGTCAAGGACCGGTCCTTCTCCAAGGAAGAAGTCTCCGCCATCCTTGAGACCCACAATCTGTGGGAGTCAGGTGCCAGGGTGCGGGCTGTCGACGTACTCCAACAGCTCCCACAGTTGGTCCTCACCGATGGAGAGCCTCAGCTTGCATTCACAGAGAGAGACCTGCGTGAAGGGCAGTTGAGTGATCCTGTCCTTTCCAGGGTGCTGCATTACGTGGGCCGTGGCCGCCGTCCGTCCAGGAGAGAGAAGTCCAGGGAGCCAGCAATGGTTGTCAGGTACATGAAACACTGGGAGAAATTGACCACTTGTGATGGCATTCTCTACAGGGTGTCCAGGGATCAGGTGTCCAAAAAAAAAAAGGCACCAGTTGGTGGTCCCTGACTCATTTAAACCTGAGGTCCTAAAGGGGATCCACGACTGTGCCGGTCATCAGGGGCAGTTCAGGAGTTTGAGCTTGGCCCGCCAGCGGTTCTTCTGGCCTCATATAGACAGGGACGTTAAAGAATATGTCCGCCACTGCCAAAGGTGTGTAATCAGCAAGACTGCTGATCCTGAAGGACGGGCGCCCTTGGAGAGTATAAAAACGTCTTCCCCCCTGGAAATTGTATGCATAGACTTTTGGACCGCTGAGGATTCGAATAACAAGTCCGTTGATGTGTTGGTGGTTACGGACCATTTTACCAGGCTGGCGCATGCCTTCCCTGCCGTGATCAATGTGCCAAACAGGTGGCGAAACAACTCTGGGATAGGTACTTTTGCGTATATGGTTTTCCTGAAAGGATTCACTCTGACCAGGGGCCTCGTTTGAAAGCCACTTGATCAGAGAGTTATTGAAGGTCGCCGGTGTGAGGAAGTCCCGAACCACTCCGTACCATCCAATGGGCAACGGCAGTGTGGAGCGCTTTAACAGGACGTTGGGGAACATGATCCGTGCCCTCCCACCTGAAGCTAAACATGACTGGCCCCGACACCTTCAGACGCTGACGTTCATGTACAACTGCACGGTGCATGAAACCACGGGCTTTCCTCCCTTTTACCTTATGTATGGTAGAGTCCCGCGCCTGCCCGTTGACATTCTTTTCAAAAACATCCTGAGGGATCCAGAGATTAGCAGTTACGATCGCTATGTGGTGTCTCTGACCAAAGACTTGCAAGAGGCTATGGCTATCGCTCAGGAACATGCCAACAAAGAGCAGAATCGACAGGCTGAGCTCTATAATCGTCGTGGAAAAGGGAAGCTGATTGCTGTGGGTGATCGTGTCCTGGTGTCCAACAAGAGAGAGAGAGGGAAACGTAAGACTGCGGACCGTTGGGAGTCCGCAGTGTATACTGTTGTCGGCATTAATCCCTCCACTCACACCTACCGGATTAGTCACCCGGAAACAGGCCAAGAAAGACTTGTTCATCGCAACCTGCTGATGCTTGTTAACTTCCTGCCCGTCGATGCAGACAGTGTTTCGGATGGAACCTTTGTATCCTCAGACGAGGAAGAGTCGAGCAACATTGCTGTTGCAGATGTTTCATTGCCGGTGGCGGGTAGGGAGGTTGCTGGTAGAAGGACTCGGGAGTGGATCGACAACCTGACTGCTGTGAGTGCGGATGTCCACGCAGAGTGTGACTCCCCAGAAGACGTCTTGAGTTTGGGCGACGAGTCTGAGCTCACAGCGGCAAGTTCTGAGTGTGGCTTCTCTCACGCCCCCGGCGAGCTTTAGGAGTACAAACACACACAACGCAGAGCACTTAGATGATGTACATAGTGAGGGGCCACTCTCTGTTCAATCGGGTTCTAACACCTTACACGCAGTTAGGACTCGTGTTGGGCGTATAGTGAAACCAGTCAACCGTCTCCTGTGCCAGATGTCCATACAGGGTATTGTAGGTGACGCTAATTCTGAGTCAGTGGTTTAGATGGCCTAGTGAATCCGGGGGTCTTGATGTGACGTCGCTGTGTTTTGGTAGGGCATGGCTCCACGTTCTGTGAGTTGGAGTCCCGGTATAGGGACTTAGGTTTATCCGTGGGACTCGGTTTGTGTGGGGTGTAGTCTGCACCCTACTTCCAGGAGTTGGTAGGGAGTTTTGTGGCACTCTCCTTCCACTTCATCCCTTTTTGGGATACTTTTATTGTTGGAGTGTATGTGTAACCGTGTCATACGGGTTTAATTGGTTATTTTTGATTGAAACAGGTAGTGCTGAATATTATTGTGGATTTTGGCGAAATTCAGGGGGGGTGGATGTAACAGAGTTAGATATGTAGTGCAATTGTTATTATGATTTTCGCCAAAACAACTGAACAGCCTTATTTAATAATTGTAAATAGAGCCCCCTTTGGCCATTTGGTGTATTACACGTCTGTTGCATTAGTCTCGCGTTACTTCCCTACCTGATCAGAGAAGTTGTGTACTTTTGATCGGATGCTGTAAATGTTAACGCCAAATTGTAAAAGAAGTTTCTTGATTTATCTTCCCAAAGAAATAAAAGGAAGAAGAGTTTCAACATTTCGCCTCCGGTCTCCTAATATCTGACCATTGTTACACTGCTGCTACTGCTACTGCTACGTACCGCTACTGCTACTATTACTGCTACTGCTGCTGCTACTGCTACTGCTACTGCTGCTGCTACTGGAACTGGTACCGCTACTGCTACTGCTACTGCTACTATTACTGCTACTGCTACTGCTACTGCTACTATTACTGCTACTGCTACTATTACTGCTACTGCTACGTACTGCTACTGCTACTGCTACTGCTACTATTACTGCTACTGTTGCTGCTACTGGAACTGGTACCGCTACTGCTACTATTACTGCTACTGCTGCTGCTACTGGAACTGGTACCGCTACTGCTACTATTACTGCTACTGTTGCTGCTACTGGAACTGGTACCGCTACTGCTACTATTACTGCTACTGCTGCTGCTACTGGAACTGGTACCGCTACTGCTACTATTACTGCTACTGCTGCTGCTACTGGAACTGGTACCGCTACTGCTACTATTACTGCTACTGCTGCTGCTACTGGAACTGGTACCGCTACTGCTACTATTACTGCTACTGCTGCTGCTACTGGAACTGGTACCGCTACTGATACTATTACTGCTACTGCTGCTGCTACTGGAACTGGTACCGCTACTGCTACTATTACTGCTACTGCTGCTGCTACTGGAACTGGTACCGCTACTGATACTATTACTGCTACTGCTGCTGCTACTGGAACTGGTACCGCTACTGCTACTATTACTGCTACTGCTGCTGCTACTGGAACTGGTACCGCTACTGATACTATTACTGCTACTGCTGCTGCTACTGGAACTGGTACCGCTACTGCTACTATTACTGCTACTGCTGCTGCTACTGGAACTGGTACCGCTACTGCTACTATTACTGCTACTGCTGCTGCTACTGGAACTGGTACCGCTACTGATACTATTACTGCTACTGCTGCTGCTACTGGAACTGGTACCGCTACTGCTACTATTACTGCTACTGCTGCTGCTACTGGAACTGGTACCGCTACTGATACTATTACTGCTACTGCTGCTGCTACTGGAACTGGTACCGCTACTGCTACTATTACTGCTACTGCTGCTGCTACTGGAACTGGTACCGCTACTGATACTATTACTGCTACTGCTGCTGCTACTGGAACTGGTACCGCTACTGCTACTATTACTGCTACTGCTGCTGCTACTGGAACTGGTACCGCTACTGCTACTATTACTGCTACTGCTGCTGCTACTGGAACTGGTACCGCTACTGCTACTATTACTGCTACTGCTGCTGCTACTGGAACTGGTACCGCTACTGATACTATTACTGCTACTGCTGCTGCTACTGGAACTGGTACCGCTACTGATGCTACTGCTGCTTCTACTGCTACTACTGCTGCTTCTACTGCTATTGCTACTGCTATTGCTACTGCTATTGCTACTGCTATTGCTACTGCTATTGCTATTGCTACTACCAGGGCATGAAATTGACACCCGCCCACCCGCCAAATTCGGGTAACTTTTGTGATTGTCGGGTGAAACCGTCAATCTACCTGCCACGTTGGCGGGTAGCCAATAAGACAACACAACATCGAGCAAGCGTTGTGTTGTTGACCAATCACGTAGCCTATTGTTTTTGTTAAGCAAGCCCCGCTATTTTCTTGGACGTTCAAGACAAAATGCTGGTGTGAAGAGGTTGCCGGCTGTAGAGCAACGAAAAGAGGATGAGGAGGACGGTTCCAAAAATAAAATATCACGTTGCACAATATCAATATCGAAAATGTCGCAAGAAGTCTCCTCATCTCTCATCTCATCTTCAACCGCTTATCCGGGGTCGGGTCGCGGGGGTAGCAGCTCTAGCAGGGGACCCCAAACTTCCCTTTCCCGGGCAACATTAGCCAGCTCTGACTGGGGAATCCCGAGGCGTTCCCAGGCCAGTGTGGAGATATAATCTCTCCACCTAGTCCTGGGTCTTCCCCGAGGTCTCCTCCCAGCTGGACGTGCCTGGAACACCTCTCTAGGGAGGCGCCCAGGTGGCATTCGTACAAGATGCCCGAACCACCTCAACTGGCTCCTTTCTATGCAAAGGAGCAGCGGCTCTACTCCGAGTTCCTCTCGGATGACTGAGCTTCTCACCCTATCCCTAAGGGAGAGGCCAGCCACCTTTCTGAGAAAACCCATTTCGGCCGCTTGTACCCGCGATCTAGTTCTTTCGGTCATGACCCAGCTTTCATGACCATAGGTGAGGGTAGGAACAAAGATTTACCGGTAGATCGAGAGCTTTGCCTTTCGGCTCAGCTCTCTTTTCGTCACAACGGTGCGGTGAAGCGAATGCAACACCGCCCCGCTGCTCCGATCCTCCGACCAATCTCCCGCTCCATTGTTCCCTCACTCGCGAACAAGACCCCGAGGTACTTGAACTCCTTCACTTGGAGTAAGGACTCATTCCCTACCCGGAGTAGGCACTCCACCGGTTTCCTGCTGAGAGTCATGGCCTCAGATTTAGAGGTGCTAACCCTCATCCCAGCCGCTTCACACTCGGCTGCGAACCGATCCAGTGAGTGCTGAAGGTCACCGACCGATGAGGCCATCAGGACCACATCATCTGCAAAAAGCAGTGATGTGACCATCAGCCCACCGAACGGGAACCCCTCCCCCATGACTACGCCTTGATATCCTGTCCATGAATATTACAAACAGGATTGGTGACAAAGCGCAGCCCTGGCGGAGGCCAACCCCCACCTGGAACGAATCCGACTTACTGCCGAGGACACGGACACAGCTCATGCTTTGAGCGTACAGAGATTGGATGGCCCTGAGAAGAGACCCCTCACCCCATACTCCCGCAGCACCTCCCACAAAGATCCCGGGGTACCCGGTCATACGCCTTCTCCAGATCCACAAAACACATGTAGACTGGATGGGCATACTCCCAGGCCCCTCCAGGATCCTTGTGAGAGTAAAGAGCTGGTCCGTGGTTCCCGGCCAGGACGAAAACCGCATTGTTCCTCTTCAATCTGAGGTTCGACTATTGGCCGAACCCTCCTTTCCAGCACTTTGGAGTACACTTTACCAGGGAGGCTGAGGAGTGTGATACCTCTGTAATTGGCACACACTCTCTGGTCCCCCTTTTTAAAGAGGGGAACCACCACCCCGGTCTGCCACTCCTCTGGCACTGTCCCAGACTTCCATGCAATGTTGAAGAGGCGTGTCAACCAAGACAGCCCTTCCCCACCCAAAGCTTTTAGCATTTCTGGACGAATCTCATCAGTCCCTGGGGCTTTGCCACTGTGGAGTTGTTTGACTACCTCAGCGACTTCCCCCAGGGAAACTGACGATGACCCTCCATCAGCCTCCAGCTCTGCCTCTGTACTAGAGGGCGTGTAGGTCGGATTCAGGAGCTCCTCAAAATGCTCTTTCCAGCGCCCGATCACATCATCAGTTGAGGTCAACAGTGTCCCATCCTTACTGTACACAGCTTGGATGGTTCCCGTTTTCCCCTTCTGAGGTGCCGAACGGTTTTCCAGAAGCATTTTGGTGCCGACCGAAAGTCCTTCTCCATAGCTTCTCCAAACTTCTCCCACACCCGCTGCTTTGCCTCTGACACGGCAGCGGCTGCAGCCCTTCGGGCCTGTCGGTACCCTGCAACTGCCTCCGGAGTCCCCAGGGCTAGCATATCCCTGAAGGCCTCCTTCTTCAGTCGGACAGCTTCCCTGACCACCGTGGTCCACCACGGTGTTCTAGGGTTACCACCCCTTGAGGCACCTAGGACCTTGAGACCACAGCTCACCGCCGCAGCTTCAGCAATAGAAGCTTTGAACATTGCCCACTCAGGTTCAATGCCCCCAACCTCCACAGGGATGCCTGAAAAGCTCCGCCGGAGGTGTGAGTTAAAGATCTTTCGGACAGGGGCCTCCTCCAGACGTTCCCAGTTCACCCGCACTACCCGTTTGGGCTTACCTGGTCTGTCCAAAGTCTTTCCCCACCCTCTGATCCAACTCACTACCAGATGGTGATCAGTTGACAGCTCTGCCCCTCTCTTCACCCGAGTGTCCAAAACATGCGGCCTTAGATCAGCCGATACGATTACAAAATCGATCATTGACCTTCGGCCTAGGGTGCTCTGGTACCATGTACACTTATGCGCCTCCTTATGTTCGAACATGGTGTTTGTTATAGACAATCCATGACTAGCACAGAAGTCCAATAACAAACGACCGCTCGGGTTTAGATCAGGGAGGCCGTTCCTCCCAATCACGCCTCTCCAGGTGTCTCCATCGTTGCCCACATGTGCGTTGAAGTCACCCAGCAGAATGAGCCCTATATAGGACTCCCTTCAGGGTCTCCAAGAAGGCTGAATACTCCGAACTGCTGTTTGGTGCATAAGCACAAACAACAGTCAGAGTTTTCCCCCCCACCACCCTTAGGCGTAGGGAGGCAAACCTCTCATCCACCGGGGTAAACTCCAACACCACCGTGCTCAGACGTGGGCTCGTGAGTATCCCCACACCAGCCCGCCGCCTCTCACTCTGGGCAACTCCAGAGAAGAACAGAGTCCAACCCCTATCCAGGAGTAAGGTTCCAGAGCCACGGTTGTGCGTAGAGGTAAGTCCCACCAGATCCAACTGGTATCGCTCCACCTCACGCACAAGTTCTGGCTCCTTCCCCCCCAGTGAGGTGACGTTCCACGTCCCCAAAGCAAGCTTCTGCCGCCCGGGTCTGATCCGTCGAGACCCCCCACCTTCACTGCCACCCATATGACAGCGCACCCGACCCCTGCGGTTGTTCCTGTGAGTGGTGGGCCCACAGGATGGAGAGGAGAGAGATGCCACGTATCTCGTTCGGGCTGTGCCCGGCCGGGCTCCGTGGCAAACCCGGCCACCAGACGCTCGCTTTCGAGCCCGCCGTCTGGGCCTGGCTCCAGACGAGGGCCCTGGGCTTCCTCCAGGCAGGGTCTCGCTCCTTTTTCCTCGATCTTTCATGGGGTCTTGGTGAACCATTCTTAGTCTGGCCCCTCGCCTGAGACCACTTTGCCTTGGGAAACCCTACCAGGAGCATGAAGCTCCAGACAACCCAGCCCTCAGGTTCATAGGGGCACACAAACCTCTCCACCACGTTAAGGTGATGATTCCCGGGGAGGGCAAGAAGTGCGATATGTATTTATACATTTATTTTGTGGAGAGATGCGTCGGTTGGCTTTGTGGCTTAGTTGTGTTCGATTTAAGCGCACGCTTGAAAACTATATATAATGAACACGTTTCATTGGCCAGTTCCCCTGTCACATGCAAGTGACAGCAAATGGGTCCACTAAACGAACAGACCCTATCGAACACGTGACGTATGTGTGAGCGCACGGGTCCACTAAACGAGCAGACCCTATCGAACACGTGACGTATGTGTTAACTCCGACTACGTGAGTGAAGAGAAATAGAGACCCCCGGACAAAGCGAGAAAAAGCGAGTTAGAGAAGTTTAAGAAAAGTTTCAGCAAACTAATGTCGCTCAATCTGTTGTAATCTGCGAACCCTGCGGTATGGTGATACACCGGGCAACAGGAAATACAACCAACCTATTTTCCCATCTTAAAAAGCACACATGCCACTATAGGATGACTGCAAACGCCACAATCGATTTTGTTTATATATATTAATCTATTTTGAGGCATTTTCCCATAACTTGTGTGTTTTTACATATGTTTAATAATATCGGAATTAATATCAATATCGCAATATTCATGATCAATATCGCAATATCACATTTTGTCAATATCGTGCAACCCTATTACAAACTTAAAAATAGTATTTTGATATAAATGTTATGCTTCTTGTTAATCTAAAATTTAAAGCGACTAATGGATTGCAGTTACTTGCAGGTGTTAACTAAATAAATGAGACCTTCAGTGAGATGATTGGCTGTTTATATTTGTTATTTTCTATTCTAAATGCCTGCCACACCAGGTCAGATACAGTTGTAAGTCATTATGTTGATTTAGTCATAAATGAGATTGGTTAAGTTGGTTAATAACTCGACAGCACTTTAATGTGTATTCTGTACAAGTTCAAGAACCATTCCTATGCATTTTCTGAGTCATTCACCTTTATTTTAGGCACAAAACATTTTGGCTGGTAAAAAACCGCTGTGGCAGGTAGATTTCAAAATCCACCTGCCACAGTGGCTGGTGGCCAAAAATGTTAACTTCAGGCCCTGGCTACTACAGCTATTGCTCCTGCTACTATTGCTACTACTGCTATTGCTACTACTGCTATTGCTACTACTGCTATTGCTACTATTGCTACTACTACTATTGCTACTGTTGCTATTGCTACTACTGCTATTGCTACTACTGCTATTGCTACTACTGCTATTGCTACTACAGCTATTGCTACTACTGCTATTGCTACTACTGCTATTGCTACTATTGCTACTACTACTATTGCTACTGTTGCTATTGCTACTGCTACTATTGCTACTACTGCTATTGCTACTACTGCTATTGCTACTGCTGCTATTGCTACTGCTGCTATTACTACTACTGCTATTGCTACTGCTATTGCTACTACTGCTATTGCTACTATTGCTATTGCTACTATTGCTATTGCTACTACTGCTATTGCTACTACTGCTATTGCTACTGCTACTGCTACTACTGCTATTGCTACTATTGCTATTGCTACTATTGCTATTGCTACTACTGCTATTGCTACTACTGCTATTGCTACTGCTATTGCTACTACTGCTATTGCTACTACTGCTATTGCTACTGCTATTGCTACTACTGCTATTGCTACTGCTATTGCTACTACTGCTATTGCTACTACTGCTATTGCTACTGCTATTGCTACTACTGCTATTGCTACTGCTGCTATTGCTACTGCTATTGCTACTACTGCTATTGCTACTACTGCTATTGCTACTGCTATTGCTACTACTGCTATTGCTACTACTGCTATTGCTACTACTGCTATTACTACTACTGCTATTGCTACTGCTATTGCTACTACTGCTATTACTACTACTGCTATTGCTACTGCTATTGCTACTACTGCTATTGCTACTACTGCTATTGCTACTGCTATTGCTACTACTGCGTTTGCTACTACTGCTATTGCTACTACTGCTATTGCTACTGCTGCTATTGCTACTGCTGCTATTACTACTACTGCTATTGCTACTACTGCTATTGCTACTGCTATTGCTACTACTGCGTTTGCTACTACTGCTATTGCTACTACTGCGTTTGCTACTACTGCTATTGCTACTACTGCTATTGCTACTGCTATTGCTACTGCTATTGCTACTACTGCGTTTGCTACTACTGCTATTGCTACTACTGCGTTTGCTACTACTGCTATTGCTACTACTGCTATTGCTACTACTGCGTTTGCTACTACTGCTATTGCTACTACTGCTATTGCTACTGCTATTGCTACTATTGCTATTGCTACTACTGCTATTGCTACTACTGCTATTACTACTACTGCTATTGCTACTGCTATTGCTACTACTGCTATTGCTACTACTGCTATTGCTACTGCTATTGCTACTACTGCTATTACTACTACTGCTATTGCTACTGCTGCTATTGCTACTACTGCTATTGCTACTGCTATTGCTACTACTGCTATTGCTACTGCTATTGCTACTACTGCTATTACTACTACTGCTATTGCTACTACTGCTATTGCTACTACTGCTATTGCTACTGCTATTGCTACTGCTATTGCTACTACTGCTATTGCTACTACTGCTATTGCTACTGCTATTGCTACTACTGCTATTGCTACTGCTATTGCTACTGCTATTACTACTACTGCTATTGCTACTACTGCTATTGCTACTACTGCTATTACTACTACTGCTATTGCTACTACTGCTATTGCTACTACTGCTATTGCTACTGCTATTGCTACTGCTATTACTACTACTGCTATTGCTACTACTGCTATTGCTACTACTGCTATTGCTACTGCTATTGCTACTACTGCTATTGCTACTACTGCTATTGCTACTACTGCGTTTGCTACTACTGCTATTGCTACTACTGCGTTTGCTACTACTGCTATTGCTACTACTGCGTTTGCTACTACTGCTATTGCTACTACTGCTTCTACTGGGGCTACGGGGCATGGAAGAGGGTCTCCAATCTCTCTCTCGATCTCTCTTTTTCTCTCTCTATCTCTTTCATGTTTAGATTCTCGTCTTTCAGCATCTCTCATGTTGGGCCTACCATGTCCAGTGCTGTTGACTGCTCGTGCGTGTGTGTAAAGCCCTTCCCAAGCCCTTCCGTCTGTCTGTCTGTCAGTCTGTCACTCAGTCAGCCATGTCACAGTTACACATGAGGAACTAACGAGCAATAAAGCCAGGCATGTATATATTGGGACTGGAGCCTGTGTGCAGGCAGTCTGGCCCAAGGCTACGTGCCACAGCCACAGAACTAAGCAACATGACAGCGTCATGACACTCGCTGTTGTGTATCATATCATTTTACCAATCATCTGCATTTCATTTATATGTGCTGTGCGGCTCGTATTCAGAGTGGCAGGCCTGCTGGCCCAGTTAGGATAGTAGAGGAGTGGGAGAAAGGGATGGAGACGAGGTTGCAGGGTAAAAATAGGGCTGATGAAATGGTCCTGTCCACAGCCTACTGACAGCGGTGGCACTCCAGATGAAACTCACCGTACATAACACTTGAACACAATAAGGCAACATTATTACATCCCAGCCAACAAACGGTGAAATAAATGCAAGTTGATTTCTGACAAAGTTCTTTGTCGCTGTAGTTTTTCTGTGTCTGTATTTTTTCTTCATTTTTTGTTATGTATATTTTTCAAAGATCCAGTTATTGTTGTTAGAAGCTTAGCCGCTGCAGGGAAGAGAGTCTCTTCTGTCCCAGGGTTACTTTCTGTTTTTGTTGTTTTGTTTGAGTTTAGATAAAGGTTAGATAAAACAATCCCAAGTTCATCAGTTCTTAAGAATGTAGGAAACTTTTGTAGCCGACAACAAACCTTGCCTGGCAGTGAATACATTGATTGGTGTTTAGTCTGTATTTTTCTTTCATTTGCTGTATTTAAATTTCATGTAATAGTGGATAGTGAATATAATTAATATCCAGAGCCCTGTACAGAGAGGTTAAATGCGTCTGGAATGCAATTGTTGTGTAGTCATAAAACATTTACCATCAACATGCCTATGGTGATTTCTGAAATTATATTCTGAAATTATATTATAAAGAATGCTAGAAATACTTTGTCAAAAAAAAATGGTAGTGGAAGGAAAGAAAGAAAGAAAGAAAGAAAGAAAGAAAGAGAAGAGAGTGATAACGGTTGGAAATTACGGGATATTGGAAGATGTACTGCTTGGATGCAAAAGAGCAATGTTCCTCCTCTGCAAACGTACAAGTGCAATTAGAAATGACTGCAGCTAGAGAACAGTGATTGTAGATGTGGTTCAGGCTGCATTATCCCGCCGGCAGAGAAGAGGAGAGGTCCGCATTGAGATGTGATGTTACACGAGTGCTGAGGACAATTCTTTAAATGCCACACTTCAGATGAGACAACGGATTTGCTTCTAATTAATTTCCAAAGATCCCCCCCATCCCCTGGCCAGCCTGGTGGGAAAAAACCGAGAAGCTGCTCTCCTGTTGCGACAGCCCTGAGCAAATGTTCAACATCATTAAAAACATCAAGTGCCTCTCGCTCCCTTCACTGCTGTTACCTGGATCTGCTGTTACCATCTCTGATAAAATCCTAGAAATGTGACGCGCCCTCACAGATGTTTTTGCAACTGTCCTGATAGTCCTGGTTGAGTACCTGTAGCCCTTTATTTCATGTGCCAGACACAATAAAAAGGTACGCTGTTTCAATATATAATAATAAGGATTATCAATTGTCATCTCACTGTTTTGATTACATTTCACTGTTAATTTATTAATTGATTGGTATATTGAGTGTATTAAAGAGTATTTTACATTCTGTATTGTTCCTGTAATTTTCATTTTATAAAAAAATGTATTTGGTTTAATATTGAAAGACAAAATTAATTGCAGAGTGTAAGAGAATTGCATCAAAATGCAACCAGGAAAAGGACTGTAGGTTGATTTCTAGCAGACTTGCCACAATTTACAGAAAAATGCTAATTGATCTGATAACAAATTATAATATATGAATTAGGGTGATATTTTTTTGTATAAACCCTAAAAAATGCATTAAAACAAATTGTAAATTAAAAAAATTAAGGATAATTGACTTTCTACCAGAATAGTAAAACATGACCACACGAACATTTACTACAAATACCCTCCATATGTCATCCGGAACCTAATACCCAAAGTAGAAGGTTCTAACTTATCAATATGTTACTGGTTTTACGATACTTATAAGGACTTTGGTCCTCAGATGTTTAGGGCAACAAAAAAAACACACGCACACAACCACACACTCAGGGCAGTTTATCTGAGAGGTACCATCTGATGGGAGGATTTAGTGGTGAGGAGGTCTGTGGTTCCGGTTGGCAGATTTTAATTACAGAAACATGGGGCCATACATGAATTGCCAGGTTGAGCGGAGCGGCGGCCAATGATTGCAGAGTGCAGAGCAGACAATTAGCTATAAAAGGGCAGTTCTCGCTGGTGTTCCACATCGGCTGGAGGAATGCCATGCTGCATGGTCATCACTGGGAGCTCAGAAAAGGCCAGGCCTGCCTTCTCAATATAATGCATGAAACGCCATGACTTACGGAGCTGATAAACGCGGAATTCAAGCAGGTGTTTGTGCTTCATTATCACCCCCAGATTAGTATGGAATCCCTGGTGGAAATATTCATGAATTTGATTTCAAGGCTATGACCCCGGCCCTTTTTCTGTGTCACTATAACAAAACGTACAAGCACTCGTTCATTTTTTCGTATGTAGCCGCAACACGCGCTCTACGTGCAGTGGCAGTTTTACCTGTGTTCCTGAACGCGCCAGTTTTCATGTAGAATGTCGTTTTTCCCACAGCTTCGCAGGCATTCTTCGCTCTGTTGTCGTGTTCGTTAAGGACGCTCACCCCCCACACAACACCGCTTCTATCGTCGGTGTTGATCATATACGGTCTTCAGTGCGGTCTTCTAACGCGCCGGCCGTGAGACTGTTCCTTCCTGTAAACAGCAACACACAGGAGCCAGTGACAGAGAGAGTTCCTCCTGTCTGATACGGAGCATTGGAGTGGAGCCCTCAGTCGGATCTATCTTGTTATTTTCTAGTCGCAGCCTGCTGGTCTGTAGATACATTGGGGTCTGTGCTGCTGGCTGGGACTAGTGCAGTGTGAAGAGAAACACCCAGGACAAATTTCACGGCGGGGAAAAGAGGGGCCTCTCCACCACTGAGCCGCGGCGGCGTCACAGGAGTGGAAAATGACAATTCCCGCCCCGAAAAGGTCATACAAGATGCCTGAGCTGCAATATGAGTTTACAGCCAATCCGACTTCATCTTAATTCAAATCATGACATTCCCCAAAAAGTCGAACGTTTTCATCTCGTCATGTCAGAACAGCAGGCTGACCTTTAGCATTTCAGAACTTCACCGAGTTTTAACAAATGCTAATCAGGGCCCTTCATTACCAGGTCCTCATCTCACACCCACACAATTTATGCGTTTTACTCAGAGATCTATAGAGTAATAGGATTTTCCGTGTCGTTCTATTAATATGCATCTACTTTCTATGAATTGGACTACCTGAGATGAAATTAATCGAAGAAATGTCTTCCAACGGTCGCAAATTTGTCTTTGCATTCTTTAAATGCCTTTAAATCCACTTTAAATGGAATATGTCCTATTACAAATACATTTGATTTAGATTTGGAGTGCAGTAATATACCTTCTTATACAAAAGCAGTGGTTGTATTGTGACAGATGAGGTAATACCACTTGATGAAGTTAATGTTTAAAACCCGATGATACATGTATCACTTTATTGTATATATTATCTCATCATTGTAGCGCTGATGGATTAATTAAGACTGTACTTCATGAGATTATACAATCTCTGTTGGTCTCGGTAAATTACTACCCATCCTTCTGTCTGTCTCTCTTTGTCTCTCTCTCTCTTTCTGTCTCCATCCCTCCCTCCCACTCTGTCTCCCTCTCCCTCTCTCTCTCTCTCTCTCTCTCTCTCTCTCTCTTTCTCTCTCTCTCTCTCTCTGTCTGTCTCTCTCACTTCCTCACTCTGTCTGTCTGTCTCTCTTTCTCTCTCTCTCTCTCTTTCTGTCTCCATCACTCCCTCCTTCTCTCTCTCCCTCTCCCTCTCTCTCTCTCCGTCTGTCTCTCTCACTTCCTCACTTCTTTCTACCTATCTCTCACACTTCTTTTTACCCATCTCTCACACTTTTTTCTCTCTCTGTTTGTTTATTTCTCTCGTTGTCTTTCTATCTATCTTTCTCTCTGTCTCTCTGTGTGTGTTTCTCTATGCTCACTGAGACTCTGTAGCCACGATGGGGAGCTGCTCTGTGCTAATGCTGCTATTAACACTCTGTTAACACGCTTTCTGTCTGTCTGTGTCTGTGTCTGTGTCTGTGTCTGTGTGTGTGTGTGTGTGTGTGTGTGTGTGTGTGTGTGTGTGTGTGTCTGTATGCCTCTGCCTATCTCTCTAGCAGGTGTTGCAGTTATAACTCTAAGGAATAGCAAATCAAAAACACTGACTCACTAAGACAATCAATTATGTATCTGGTGCATCGCCTTCTCCCGAAACGACCCGGAGCTCCCAATGAAACTCAAACATGACGAGCGATACCACCCCTGTCTGAGTTCCCAGTGGGCCCGTGGAAAGCCTTGAGAGATAGGCCAGCCACACGCTCATTCCGCGCAGCACAGCTGGGTGCCCAGATTAATAAGTAAGATAGGTATTATTGACTCACTCATCACTCTGATTGTGTGGCCAGACAGGCTCAGGCCGTGGGTGCAGTGGGTCATACTGCAGACGAGGTTGCCAGATTGGGACGCATTTACTGCAGACGAGGTTGCCAGATTGGGACGCATTTACTGCAGACGAGGTTGCCAGATTGGGACGCATTTACTGCAGACGAGGTTGCCAGATTGGGACGCATTTACTGCAGACGAGGTTGCCAGATTGGGACGCATTTACTGCAGACGAGGTTGCCAGATTGGGACGCAATAAATTACGATACTGCTGAGAAACATTGGAACTTGTCTCCGTTATGACCGCAGATCAAACCTCATACCGTCAGGAATGAGACTCGCTGGCGCCCCCTCTGTTTTGAAGTATGAACTATAGTATAACCAGGTCTAACATCACTGTACATCACCCTAGTTGACGTTTTGCATTTCCACCACAGAACAACATGATGCTTTGTCACAAGAGGCCAGGTAAAGCTGTTTTAAAGAACAGGTAGTTGAGGCGCAGTGGCTCTACATAGCAGAACAATATTTCCTGTACAATATCAGCCCCTGTGTTCTGGCTGGGTGGTTGTAACTACTCTCCTTCCAGTGGTTAGTCTCGTCCGCCCTCCAATACCATCTTTATCCTTCCTCCACCGAAGCAGAAAACAGCTGTTGTGTCTGTTAGTGCACAGCCAGGGTAAACTTATCAAGTGGCAGAAGGTCACCTGTTCTCTCAAGGCTGTTTAGCAAGGTCACCCGGTAATGAGCTGCAGCTACTTTAGTTGCGAGTCAGAGGCTCAGAGGGATTAATTGTCCCCACTCTGTCTCATCCATGATCTGAGGGCCCTTTGTCAAAATGATTCATGGCTTTCGTCCCGCGAGCCCACGCTCTCATTATTAAGGTGCGGGCTAATCGATGGGAGCATTTTTAACATTGCGCCCCATAACTTTTATCAATCCTTATTATCTAATGAGTAATACGGGCCCCTTAGAGGCCCCTATCTGCACATCCGAGGCTCATGCTTTTTTTATTGGGCCTGATTGTTTCATTAATGGCTGAATATGCAGCCGGCCCATTCACAGGCCTGCCTCTAAGTGAAAGTGCCTTAAATGAAAAGCCCAACAGAAATCAATACTGCTGCTGGCATCTACGAGAGTTGAGCGGCCAGGCGGCTGACGTGCCTCTCACCATATGCTGCTGGTATGGCCTGGCGTGTTTTTGCGAGCACCAGGAAGCATCCCCCCTAAATACACAGCCTCATATCGGAGAGAGGGCCTGTTTGAAGGGGCTTAAAAGTTTGCATTAATAGCTTGTCTCGCCGGATGTCTTTTTTCGCAAAGCATATCATACAGAGCGGCACTGTCAAAAATATTTCACGGGCAAATGGCACGCAAAGCACTAATTTAAAGCTGAGATCCCACTCTGTGTGACGCAACAAAGAGAGAGCGACAAACAGCTTGCAAGTGGGCAATTACTACTGACAGAGTGCACTTTGAGTCTGCATTAGGCAAATTCATTTGACAGTTGCTCAATACAATTCTATAACATGCCAGGATTATATTGTACATGTTAGCCGGATGTTGAAAGTGCTTTAAAGTATTTTTTAATAATGCATCTTTAAATCATATCAAATGAAATTCATCGCCTGAGAACCGAACAGTCTGATTGGTGGTCGCGGGATCTAAGCACTCAGACAGAGAGGGAAAATAATTCCGCTTCTGAGTAGTGTGTTTGCTGGTCATTTTCAGTAAAGGACTCGCATGATTTGATAAGAATAATATAATAAAGCAATTTATTTGAAGATCCTTCAAGGCTCTCAAAGTCACTTTACATACACAAGGACAAAACATATGACAGGATAAACATTAGGACAACAGAGAATAGATTTTATACTGGCTGGAGTCTATTTATCCATCAGAATGGTCTGGAATCTGGATGATGTCTGAGTATGTATTTCTCATCTTCCTTAAATTACAAGGTTCATCCTACTCATATATATTAACATATAGGTTTATAAGGTTCATCCTACTCATATATATTAACTCATAGCTTTGTAAAGTTCATCCTACTCATATATATTAACTCATAGGTTTGTAAGGTTCATCCTACTCATATATACTAACATATAGGTTTATAAGGTTCATCCTACTCATATATACTAACTCATAGGTTTGTAAGGTTCATCCTACTCATATATACTAACATATAAGTTTGTAAGGTTCATCCTACTCATATATATTAACTCATAGGTTTGTGAGGTTCATCCTACTCATATATACTAATACATAGGTATACAAGGTTCATCCTACTCATATATTCCTACTCATAGGTTTATAAGGTTCATCCTACTCATATATTCCTACTCATAGGTTTATAAGGTTCATCCTACTCATATATTCCTACTCATAGGTTTGTAAGGTTCATCCTACTCATATATACTAACACAGCTGATTTTCTACTTTTGCCCAGTTACCCCTTTGCAGAACATGACTTAGTACTTGGTGGCAAAACCCTTGTTGGCAATCACAGAGGTCAGACGGTTCTTGTAGTTGGCCAGCAGGTTTGCACACATCTCAGGAAGGATTTTGTCCCACTCCTCTTTGCAGATCTTCTCCAAATCATTAAGGTTTTGAGGCTGATGTTTGGCAACTCGAAACTTCAGCTCCCTACACACACTTTTTATGGGATCATGGTCTGGAGACTGGTTATAGGCCACTCCTGGACCTTAATGTGCCACTCCTTTGGCACATCTGCTTTCATTAGCAGGGGACCAACGCGGGCGCTTCAGAATTTTAGTCCTCCACGGCGTTGTGTGTTACCTATTGTTTTTTTGGTGACTGTGATTACAGCTGCTTTGAGATCATTGACAAGATCCTCCTGTGTAGTTCTGGGTGGATTTTTCATAATTGAAACTCCATGATGTGAGATCATGCATGGAGCTCCAGACCGAGGGAGATTGATCCATACCAACTGTAGTCACCTTCACACCAAGCTGCTTGGCGATGGTCTTGTGGCCCATTCCAGCATTGTAGGTCTACATTCTTGTACCTGACATCCTTGGACAGCTCTTTGGTCTGATGGAGATTTTGGAATCTGATTTGATTGCTTCTGTGGACAGGTGTCTTTTACACACGTCACAAACTGAGATTTCACTTTAAGAGAGCCTAATCTTATCTTGTTGCCTGTATAAAAAAAATCAATTGATAACTTATTTCAAATGCGTTATTCTGGTTGTTTCCGTTATTCTGTCTCTCACTGGTCAAATAAATCTACCAATAAAATTATCGACTGATCATGTCTTTGTTAAAGTGGGCAAATGTACAAAATCCGCATGGGATCAAATATTTCTTCTTTCACTGTATATGTTAACACTTCGTTTTGTAAGGTTCATCCTACACATATATGCAAACACAAACTGTAGGCTCGTAACCCAGGGCAACAAAGGCAACGTCCAGCTACTGATGCAATGTAAAATGTGTGAGCCGAATTCATTTAAACTCCGCCTCACACACATTCTTCTGCTTGCGCTACTCATACGAAGTGCAGCTAATTCCTGAGTCCAATGGCGTTGTCCGTCAACACATCTCTAATTGTCACTCCTGCCCTCCACCCCTGCGTCCCCTACACCCCATCCACACACCCCATCCACACACCCCATCCACACACCCCATCCACACACCCCCTCCCGCCGTCTCCAGCCTGCCACCACCCCAACTCTTCTCCTGCTAGAGCTCTGAGTCGCAGCTGAAAAATAGATGAGATCTTTGTCACTCAAATGGCTGTATGCTTTTTTTTTTTAAGTGCTGTCAGAGTGGGTGCGAGGCCAACATGCATTATGGAACACAGGAGGGTCTGCTAAGCTCCTCCGCTCTCCTCTTTTACTTCACCCAGACGCCCTGCCGGGTCCGCGGCACAGAACCGTCTAAGGAAGGGAGTCGGACACGGTAATGCCTGTTGTAATATAGAATTTTAAAGCTAATTAATCTCAGAGGTATCCACGGGCTTAAGGCCTTTCTGCTCTGACTGAGGCAGCTAATTTCCCCTATCTGGAGTTCTGAGCGCCGTTTACAAGAGTTTACCAGATTAGGCCCAGACACGGGCGCCGTTAAAGAGAACCGCTGTTGTTCTCAGATTGGAGATCGGCCCTCATTGTGTGACTCTGCAGGGCCTGTGTAGGGGATGTATTAATAAAGGGCTATTGTGTGCCTGTGACAGGTTTGACTGGAAGGCTATAAGCGGAAACCTGACCACAAAAGGAATACTTTTGACTTGAGTGTGAAGCGGGACAGGCGGACCACGCCATGTTGATCATATTATCATTTTAATCCATGTTCACCGACTCGACACTTAAATTCCGGTTTATTGGCTCCTGATAAAAACGCATTTGATTAAATGTCTTCTCCATGGCAAACTTAAATTATATGAACAAGATGCAAATCTCCACAGATTAAAAAGCTATAGTTTTCTCAAAATGCTGTAATTCAACCTGTCTCAAGAAAGTGTAGTAAATGAAATGACTGTAGTGTTTGACCTCTTTTAACGAAGTTTAATAGATGAAGCGTATTGCCGCTGAATCGGAATAAACCGTCAAAAGTTGAGAAACTAATTTTGGGAATGTTTTTGAAGGCCACAGGTGTCCTACCAGGAAGTCACATAGGTTAACCTGCACGAGGGCACCATCACACATCTGATGATCACAGTTTTGAGTGGTGCTCAACCCGCCTTAGGGACTCAAAGCAGCGGTAGTCAATTTGGTTCTCTCTGGTAATTGCATTGTGTATGTTTTAGTGGGCATTGGCCTATTCTGATCCACCCTAGGCATCCAATATTAGGAGCTAAATGAACTAGGCGGAATAGCAAATTGTTCTGCCTATTCATGGGAATTGGGCCTCTTAAGGAATTTTCTCGGTTTAACTTAGTCTAGTGTTTTACAGCCCTGTCGTGCCTTTGCACCGTGTCTCTGGGAGGTAGATCTCCCCCTAAGGAAATTCCATCCGCAAACCGGATTCAGTTTGATTGCAATCTTAAGTGCCAGTCCAATTCACAGAAGTTGACCCCGCAACCCTTAATTAATGTTGATGGTGTGACTGAAGAACCTCACTTTCGGTGTCGATATCACCCAAAATGCAGTGCAATCAGTGGCTAGGTGTTTGGCTGTGGTGGCCACAAAGTGTTACGTTGAATCAGCACGGCTGCACTTGTTTGAATGTCAAAAACTATCTTAGATCTAAAAAAGAGGCCTTGATGAAAGACTGTGCAGTAGCCGGGAATCGTCATTGGACATAAAATGACTCAGACACTTTATGAAATGTAGTCAGCTAGCCTATTAGCCACTAGTCAGCTAGCCAACTAGCCACTAGTCAGCTAGCCTATTAGCCACTAGTCAGCTAGCCAACTAGCCACATAGTCAGCTAGCCTATTAGCCACTAGTCAGCTAGCCTACTAGCCACATAGTCAGCTAGCCTATTAGCCACTAGTCAGCTAGCCAACTAGCCACATAGTCAGCTAGCCTATTAGCCACTAGTCAGCTAGCCTACTAGCCACATAGACCCATTACATATTTTTCCAAAATGTATTGGAATAAATGAAATAAAATTAGCTGGCCAACCAGTAGTAGTTCGAAATGCTGCAGCTATGGGTCGGAAAAAAATCCTTGTATTTGTAAACAGACTTGGCAAATAAACCGTTAATAAACTGATATTGTACATAATGTTCTGACTATACACAGCCTTGTTTTGTTGGTGGATGGACAACCCTAAAAAAATCTGCCCCTACTTTTGGGTTTTTGCATGATAATTTAGATATGCTTGCTAACCCTTTCATTTGAGTTTTACCAACACGACACTTAATTATTCAACACTATTTGTGTGTAGTGGTTACACTATTACCTAACCATAGCCCATGTCTCCATGATTTACCATAAGCTAAGTAGTAGATTCAATTTCTGAAGTGTTGGAAAATGCAGGTCAGTTCCAAATAGTTAACCAGCAAAGTGACATGCCATCATTTCACAATCCTCTTTATAACATTTACACGGCTGTTTCGTTGATGACAGCTCGGTTGCGGTCCGTTCTGAGGTTCTGCCATTTATCCGTGTAGTTGGATCGTTTTATTTCTGTAGAACGACATCTACTGGTTTCATGATTTACGAAGTCATTTTCATGCTGTTTAATTTCTGGTTATTATGTACAGGGTAGTTGCATTTGTCCCCATAATATTTAGTAACCGAGGCACGTGCATATCTCCTACTGACGTCATAAACCTGGACTTGGATCATACCTTGGTTCAGAGCTAAACATGTCTATTAATTACGTGACTGCATCCCGAGTGCAGCTGGCATTATTGAAATTCATTTTCATAAGTCTTTAAGAGTTGCCATTGTGATAGGGCAGGCTTTCCCCGTCATGTCAATCACATTTGACAGTGAAGTGTCATTGATGTTGGATTGAGACACACTCCACTCTTATCTTCCCGGATCCATTAGCCTCTGCATGCCGTAGTTGAACTGGAGTGGTTGTGGGCTAGCATTAGCTCAGAAGGTAGCAGCAGAGAAGGGCTCTTCGCCCACACAGATGGAACTTGGCTGGTTGAAGCCCTCCTACTTTCCATTGTTCAATCTATCTGTTCCGTGTCAGGTGATACGGCTGAATAGCGTCTGGCTAGGTCGTAATAAGTAAGGTAGAGCGCTCCCGGGTCTTCATCAAGTTTATCTGCACAAAGACCGGGCATCCCAGCTCCAACGTCTGTATACCTCCTGGCAAACATCAACAAAACAGCACCACGCCATCAGATTTCAGAGAATGACGTTTGTCTTGATGATCGTAGAGGCTTTCTTTCTCTACATAACATAGTGCACGGAGAGTATTAAACGTTTTCATTGACGCAACACAGTCTCATAGCCTCAGAATCAATGACCTCCAAATCGTCATTTGAATCCATGCTTGTTCCAACTGCATGCTTTTACCATTCTCATTTTGATTACAGTTAAGCAAAGTTGATTTCTTATACTGACCTCTACTGGACACCTGATTTATTTGGGAATAATCATTTTTAGCATTTGCAATTGGAGTAGGGGCACAGGAAGTTGTCGTCAGTTCCTGGCAGTAGCACAAGATTGCATGAGGTCAAAGTTTTGGAAACTTTTCTGAAGCAACACTTTAAAAAAAAAAAAAAAGTTATTTTAACACTTATTTGATATATTTAATGTATTATTTGACACTCTTTTGTCTTCATTATACTGAATAATAACAGAGGTGTTCAGACCAAAATCAGTGGAAAAAAACTGAACCAAAGCAAGAATGTTCTGGACCGGCCCCCAAACAAAATGTGTTCCCTCCAGCACCTAGAAACCTTCCTAAGAAACTGGCTCCATTCTCCACATCTGTCCCATTTTCACTGTGACCAAGTATTCTCGAGGATGGCTTGGTGATTTTTATTAAACATAAATTGATACCGAAAAACGAGTTGCAAAAACCTAATGAGAAGAAAAGTTTAGTGGCGTCCGTTAACCTGGGGGGTTCCAAACTAGAATTTGAGTGACCTTTAAACGTGGATCTGTGCCGTGTCACAGCTGTTGTAAACAGTACAGTCATTCTCACATGGCATCCGCTTTGACAAATACATTTGCCCTTATGTTTTTTGACAACACAATTTCACATTGCCTCAAGCTGTATTATTGTTGCCTATTTTCACATAGACTGTCCACAAGGACATGTCAAATTGAACCAAGTTGTGAATGCAGACTTGCTGTAGCTCAGTGGTAGAGTGTATGCTTTTTATGTATGATGTCCTGGGTTCAATCCCCAGCTTCTCCCCAGGTCACTGTTGCAAATGATAATTTGTTCACAATTGGCCTACCTGGTTAAATAAAGGTCAAATAAATAAATACACTGTAATGTACAATTGAACTGTCTGTTTACTCAGCCATGTGTGAGTTCACTCATGAATGTGCAGATAAACTGTTCAATAATGTATATGTTAGATCCATGACATTCATATTTCTCCATCATATAGTCTTAACATTCGGGTTTTGTACACACACATTATATTTCAGCAGGTTTGGTGTATTCTGTGATTATATCTTTTCTGTCGCTAGCTGTGTTTTAACACCAAATGTGATCGGAGTCCCAGCTCTCTGTAAGACACTGTGTATACCTGTATCTACTCTGCCTCGTGATGTGTGTGTGTGTGTCCCAGCCTCCAGGCCAGACCCACCTGTTCAGGCCTCATTACTGTCTGGACAAATGTTAATAAATATCCAGGTGTAGTGGGCTGCTCAACGGCTGCCGTTCATCACCATATATCTCCGTCAGCCGGGCCTCGCGTGCTTCAGCGCTGCAGCGCCCTGACGTGAGCCATGATTGCACTGTAAGCACTGCAGTTATTCACCCTCTGCCCAAACACTGACACAGTGCTCTATCTTACACACACACACACACACAAGCATACACACAGATACACACTCGGAACCAACGGCGAAAGATATTCGCTCTCTGTCACGCAGTCTCTGTTTTGTACACACACATACAGCACAAGCATCCTCTTGTGACTGTGAGTTAGCCGTGGAGTCGGAGGTTCCCATTGGCCCTGCACTCCCATCACTGTAAAAACAGCTCTTCCAAAACTCTCCTGCTGGTTCAGCCCAGCTGCGTCTTATCGCAGTCATATGACATGGACTCTTTATGCAAGACATAGAGAATACACAAAACCTATCGAATAAAATGCATGTACAGATTTTACGATGATGGGATGAAGGAATATGGGGGTCAAGAATCCATCATGTACATTTACAGTTATGAACGGTTCATGTGCGAACGTACAGATCTCCAGCGGCATCTCATTTGCTGTTAGGTGTCCTAATATGGCTAGCTTGAGGAGCATCTGTAGAGCAGATGGTCGTTCACTGAGGGTCACTACACAGAAAAAGCTACAGTTCAGGAAATCATTTTTTATCTGAAGATTATTCCGTGGGAGGCAAGGGTGGCAGGGGTCTGCAAAACACACCGGCACGCCTTCTACCCAGAGAATTATGTACTGCAGGGCGTCAATGTAAAGCATCCAGCAGACAACTGTGGCAGTTATGGAAGCAGTGAGGATACGATAAAGCCTCTGTGATACAAAGGAGAGCTGTTTTACCAGAGTCTAATGATTAGAGACGTGCGAGGGGGTTACTGGAGGATCAGTGGACGAACAGCAGCGTGTTCTGATAAGCTAATGACACGCACATGACATGACTGCCTCGTAAGTGGGAGGAAGAGGATGGCATTCAGAAATATCGTAAAGAAATAGGCTGAAGGAATCAATCAAAGAACACACGACGTGAGGTCAAACCCGACCAGTGATTGTCATGTAGGCCCATCAACGAGGTCATCAAGGTGTGGAGGTCATTGAGGAAGTTCAATTGCACCCGGAGGTAGATGATGACAACACTGTTTATACAGCAGGCACTAGTGACACTGTCAGCATGGAATTCAAATTCAGAGAAAATCTACACTTAGAAATAGGTAACCCTGTGCCAACACGCAACGACCAGATGGTCTCGGACTACGGAAAAAAACACATACATGAAGGGCAGCGAGAGGAATATTGGTCTTTGGGAAAATTCATGTCTCTTTCAACACCGTAAAGCCGGTGGCTGTAGGGCTCTACACAGGCTGAATTTGCCCCTGCTGTTTGCCCATTGACAGTTCCGGATGTGGTCGGAGACTTTGAATTCTATATGGTTTGTGCAAACGGGAAACAGAGATGAGAAGAGCTTCGGCCGCGGGGTACGGAGTGTTTAAAGAACAACGAGGAGACGAGCTAACAAGAAGGCTGCTGAACGATCTGGGAGGCATGGTGCTAACGCTAATTGATGACTGGCTAGCAGAGTTGAAACTACTCCCCCTTCAATAGAGGCACTGATTACCCAAACAATAACAAATTGCCCTGCACCTTAAACCTATTTCTGAACCTAGTATTAAACGGCTTTATTGATTTTGTCTAAAGCACGCCATGGCCTTCCACACAAATGTGCGTCTGGCCCGTGTGAATGTAAATCAGCGCGATGGTGTGGCTGTGACGAGGATGGATACATCCCATAATGTTCATGTATATACACACCGCAGTGTTTTGGATCAGGCGAGGGCATAACTTGTTACTCTAACTCTCTGAGGGTTTCCGATTCAACGGGTGTGCTGCCATTTGTGTGCGGGCGTGTGTGTGTGTGTGTGTGTGTGTGGGCGTGTGTGTGACAAGTGAAACGGGCGACGGATGTGATGGCAGATGTCACGTTAAGAGTTGTCATCAGCGTTCCTGGAGACTGATGGAACACGGCCAGGTCCATCTCTTTGATTGGGCCGGCTACGGCGTCGCTCTTTGCCACAGCTCGGCTCTGATTAGCGCCTCTGAGGAAAAAGAATGTCCCACACTCAAAGAAAACCGGGGGTGTGGCTACTTGTCAAAAAAAACCCGCAAACACGGCTACTCAGAGCACAGCAAACTGTATATTTTAAAGTCTTACACTCCCAGCGATTTCATTGTGGTAGATTGCCAAATCCCTCTGGACTCCACCCTCCTGCTAGCCTCCCCCCAAGGCTCTTTTTCTGGGTCCCAAGACCCGCACAGGAGGTACATAGCCATCCCCCAGAACAAAGATGTGGAGAAAGGGCACTCTCTAAACCGCACTACAAAGGCTCCCACCAGATGCTGTGAATACCGAAAAACCCTCGCAACACAAACAGAAAATATATAAATTAGTCAGGGCACAGGTAAATAAATAAATAATGTATACGAGGAGCTAATTAAATGTGTTTATTCCTGTTATCATATGCTGCCCTCATTTCCCCCACTTGAAGCCATGAATCATTAAGTGGCTGCTAAATTGGTCTCTTGGGCCGTCCCGATGGCAGGGGGCGGTCGGCTCCTGTCTGGCAGAAGGCAGGTGTGCGGTGGACGGACGGCCCCTGCTCTCGAGCTCCTTGGACGGCTGCGCGTGACGGAGGGGTGGGAGCGGGCGCCACGCTGGGAGGTGAGCGACCGGAGGAGAAGCTGGAGCGCGCCTTCTGACAAGGCCGCCCGTCACACGACCCGCTTCGCTTTGATTAATGAGGGCATTTGAAAGACAATTAGCGAGAGCAGATTTGCCTTCAAACGGCGTATCAATCAGGCACCTTAATTCAAAGCGGAACCCCTTCCGCGGCAAAAATCGGGTGTCCGGCAAGAGACGGGCGAACAGTTGGCGTTCAGGATAACGATACGGACAGAAAAGTTTTTTCAACACGAAGTTTGTAACTCTGGTCTTACATTAACCTTGGCTTCAGGTGAGTGCCGTGATTAGAATATCATAGTGTATAAACAAACAAGTGAAGCATAGCGCTCAAATTATACAGGAGCTTTTCATCTGAAGCGTCAATGGATCTGTAGGTGCCTGACCAGCAGACACATAATAAAGGAAGTCCCTAGCACAAGCACACTCAGCTATTTATAACAACAAAATAATGATAATTGACAACAGGAAGTATTTTTTAACTCAATTGTAGTGCTGGGAGTAAACGATGTAGTCTTCTCTGTACGGATCGAGTTGACAAAACACCATTCAAGTGACATCAAAAAATATGTTCATCCACCTAATTATGTTAAGTAATGATCCTTAATTGAGAAGTAATGATACACATTGACATTGCTGACATCCTGTGGTATCATAGAGGCGCATTTGTATTCAGGCAAAGGTCCAGAATGCCATTGTTATGAGAAGCTCCAGGTGGAATCTGAGTCTTCAATGCACATTTAAGTGGCTTTTTAAAACAACTGACAGTTAACTGACAGTTGGAAAGGTTGATACTAGAGATAACTTCCCTAGTACCTGACAGGCCTGAAAAGTACTCGACAAATATAATAAAGAGTTTCCAGTCAGGCGGAAACAACCTCTCACTTTCCACCGCAGCCCTCATGCACAATTACACATGACAATAATATTAACCCAAATCTTTGGAAATAATGGAGAATCCGTTCAGGTTCACCTATTGCTTGAAGAGATAGAGAGAAGCAAGTAAAGAACAGCGTATATCATTTATTTTTCTATATTAGTGAAAGTGAGATGGACAAAGGAACACAACAGGGACCACTGCTAGATATCTAAAGGTTCTTTTTTTCAGGCTATGTTCCTGGGTTAGGATGTGCGGTGACTGGAGAGTGTGTTATAAGTAGAGGAGAATATGGCCAAGCCCTTCCTAATTTCCCAACATATCTTGAATGGGAGCGAAAAGATGTGAACGCAGTTAATATGCATTTAACTACACGGTGTGAGGAGCTGACGGAACGGGCTCCAGAAGGGCTAGCATATTAGCGATTCATCTTAGAAATGTCAGATACATTCCAGCTAAGCATTTTTGTCTCACTAGGGGGGAAGTGTCAGATGCAATACTTAGTGGAAAGTGCGGGTCTTAAACTGTTGCACAGATATGTTGGATTTCATTACAGCTGTGGTCTTATGGTGCTTTATTTAGTTGGATATTGTGTCATGGTATCCTAAAGGTTCTGTTTAGTTCAGTTGGTCACATAATGTCATTTCCTTTTTTTGCCCAGAGCAGCATAATGCTATTAGTGCATTAGTCATTAAATAGCTAGGTGGGACATTTCAGGTAAACTTAAGGCGTTGGGTTTTAGAAGTCTTCAAAGAAACAGTGAGTTCCCGTAGTCCAGAGGTGCCATGACAGGTACCTCGGTTAGACACAGAGTCACTGTACGATAATGTTGTGTTCTACAACTTGTGTGAAGCATGAACCTGCTGGTGCTCCTCACGGCCCTGAAGCTGCAAGGAACCCCTGGGGTTTGTTCGGGGTAACAACGAGGTTCCTAGGGCTCTGCGAAGGAAAGCAGCAAGACTGTAAGGCAGAGATCTTGAGGTGGGCATGGCTTCCCTCTGGTTTGTTGATGTTGATGGACCAACATCCAGCAAAGATGTTTAGAGTGTACCCACTTTTTGACACCGCTACACCAGTGGCCTAGAACATTTGCAAGGTAATCATTATCTTTGATTTCAACCACGACGAGGAACTCCTTTGTTAGAAAAAACTCACAGGTATGTTCAAGCGTTCCCGCTAAAACGCTGGTCTCTTCGCTGAATTTTCTCCACACACGAGTGCGCCTAAGCTTACTGAACGTGCCACCTGCACCTGTGCGATATTTTAGACTGATTTAATGCCATATAGCACCATGTCATTAGAGGGGGCGCATAAAGCTGCACAGTGCTGCGGTAGGTTAGGTCCAGCTGTGGTCTCTCTCTGGCTCTCCTTGCCTGGCTCTCCTTGCCTGGCTCTCCTTGTCTGGCTCTCCTTGCCTGACTCTCCTTGCCTGGCTGTCCTTGCCTGACTCTCCCCCTGGTGCCAGTTAAGCTAACTGAGTGGAAGGCTCCTGCCTGCTAGCTGCCTGCTTACCGCCCCCTATATCCCATTACTTCTTTTATTTCATGGGGAATTTGCTTCCTGCCTGCTGTAATTGGTATGTGGGCACCTTTTGACGTAGCACATTAGGATTTCTTACCCAATATCTTCCGGGGAAGGGGAAATACGCATAAATTACCCCGTCAGAAGTCGCTTATTCGGTTGTAATTGTCTATTACTTACCATAAAATTATTGTGAAACACTTGGTCTGAGTAGATAGAAACATTGAAACGTAGGTTATTAGCAAGATAGCTAGCCTAATGGTTTCCACGTACTCCCATAGCACTCTGAGATTATCATCCAATACGAGCCTCTCTTATTCCTTCAACTGATTTCTGCCTCAACACAAAACACGGAAAACAGCTCCATAGCAACATGATGGTTGGTAGACTGGAATAGTGGCCTTCATTTGGGCCGTAACATTTTCTTGTTCACACTTGGTCTATAGTTTAAGCATAATCGCCATATAATTTCAACCATGAACACTGGCAAAAGTTACAAGTGGAACTCTGAGCTTTCATCTCAATGACTCCATCAGCCGTAGAGCAAGTTTTGGAGTCTGGTGATGTTTTTCACAGATTTCTATAACCAAGGGCCATGTATATGGTTTTAATAAAAGATATTTGTTCGTGTCGGAAGAAAAAAAAGAAGATAATTGTAGCTCTTAGTTTACGAGGGCAGGGTGATTAAGTCTATTTCTGCTTCTTCTTTCATATTTTGCCGGGGTCCAGTAGTCAATTGTGTGCTTGGAATTCTAAACACACACTGTATTGAATGACAAAATTGCAATAAGACTTTCTCCAGTGGAGGCCAAATCCGGGGGCTGTAATGATATTCATTTTCAAACAGGAGAACATTCTAATGGGCAATTAAGACGATCAAGCCTGCCAAGCTACACGTGAGGAACGAAGTCGTGGTGCCAGCGATTACGTGTTTTCCACCCCCCCCCGCCTCCTTCCGTTCCCGGCCTGGGCTTTGTCTTACATGTGTGTGCATAAAAAGCAGGCAAGAGAAGAGGGGAAAAGGCTCCAAAAGCACAATATAATTGAACTTTCCACATTATTTCTCGCTAATATGTGGTGCCACTTGGTCTCATTAGTGGAATGATGTGCTCTCCAGTTCTGGAATGAACTCTTTGCCCGAGTAATTAAGGCTCCTAAAGTTTCCAGTCCTTTGTTTAAAGAATTCGTCCTTGTGCTCTCCGCGCCCCATCAGCTGCCTAATTAGCAGGCCCTTTGTGCGATAAAAAATTCTCCCAGAGATTCCATTGGATATTTTCCTCTGTTAATGAGTGTTTGTGGACAGCTGGGAACGGGCGCGGCCTCCCTCCTCGCAGGACCTCCTGTGCATTGGGCAGACCTCTGTCAGGGCCCAGGAGTGAAAGCTGTCATTTCCGTAATGGGGATGGAAATTGGTCAAAACCCAGCCCCCCCCACCCCCCCGCTCCCCGCAGGAACGGAAATGCCTTGAAATATAAATGAGGATGAATATTCATATTTCTCTTCGACTCTCAATAAAAGTGCTGCGTATTAATATACATGTCTGTCAGTTTAAGCAGCCCCAAGAACTTGGCGCACTAGTGTCTGCCCATTAAGGTTGCCCCTGGCTTCATTTGCTATTATCCTCAGGTTCTTTTTCTCCCTAAAGTTGGGGTCACCCTCTCCACTGAGGATTGCACACTGGAAGCCTTCCTTTTGTATTGTTTCACCCACTTAGTGAGAGAGAGAGGGGGAGCGAGGTAGAGAGGGGGGCTGTGAAAGAGCCAGAGAGGCATTTAATGAATCCCACTCAGAAGTAAGGAAAGCAGGGGTCAAACTCAAATGAAAGGAACAAGACAGGCAATGTGTGCCGTTGAAGGAGTAGGAATCCGGAGGGAGCAGAACTAGGAGGCCGTTAGGAGGAAAGGCCTTAGGAAGCGCTGGTCCACATTGGTTTGTTTGTCTGTATAGGAGGCCAGCAGCCTCTACTGAAACTATGTCATCTCCACCATGACTTAATTTGTTTTTACACAAAGTGACGAGACAGACTGAATGTTAATTCTCGTGTTCCTATTCAACATATCTAACTTAATGACACATTTTCGTACGTATTAGTGCAGAATCTCTTTAAAGATCTATTAAATGGTACGAATTAAACACATATCCCCCCCCCCCTGAGAGGAGGGGATAGCCGCTGAAGCGAAATGTATAAGTCCTGCTTATTTAGGGCCTGAGGCGCAGGAGGACTCAAAGTGATGATAAGGACTTGGCCTGGACGAGGAGAAACTGTTGAACCCAGCGATTCTGGGTAGGTTTAATTACAAAGTAGTGCGATGGATAGATTTCTGGAAACATCATTATAAACTAAGAGAGGCGTAATGAGCGGCACGGCTGATTTTTGTTCTATTTAAAGATCCGGCGTCTCCAGAGTACACAGCCGCTAATGACGGGACATCTCACACAGCCGTTTACACCTAAAAGGGCACATTTAGCGTTGAAATAAAGATCCATGGAAATCCTCGCGAACAATGGGGAAGGTAGATTATTATTGCCCCGTCTCAAGATGATTTTCAAAAGCAATCTGATGTACTCATGATAAGGGCCCCGCAGTGAAGGTTAAAAAGATTAGGTTCGTTATCAGATTATAAATCAGAGACGGCGGTGTAGTCTTAATTGCTGGCTTTATTGAACATCTTTATTAACGTACACTTAGCATTCGCGTTTCACAAAACATTTGTAATCTTTCTGTCTCTCCCTAAGGTACGATATTTCATTCATTTATTTTCATGCTCTCATCGTGTGTGGGTCATCTTTAAGGATTTGTAGACGTTTTCTGTGTGCTTGTGGAGTTCCACATGCTTTGATAAAGGGTTACAGTTCCTTACGTTATCTGTTTGTATTTAATTCAAATCTAACGTCGACTTTTCAGCTCTGCTGCTCTGGCCTGGGATTAGGGAATATTTAATATGCTGCCGAGCTGAAAGTTGTTTCATTAGGTGTGAAAGGGGCCAGTAATGTAATAGTAATGTAATTAACTTCTGTAATCTGTTTGTCATTCCATCTGGCGTTGCTGTACAAGTACAGAGGGCTCAAAGCAACAGTAAAGCCATCCCACCTGCATATCATTACAATAGGATGTAGTCTCATATACCCACGCAACAGGAAATACCCACATCACCGCCAGGCCCCTAAAAATCAGGTGGAGAGGAATAGGACCAATCTGATAATCTAGTAGAGAGGAATAGGGCCAGTCTGATAATCTGGTAGAGAGGAATAGGGCCAGTCTGATAATCTGGTAGAGAGGAATAGGGCCAGTCTGATAATCTGGTAGAGAGGAATAGGGCCAGTCTGATAATCTAGTAGAGAGGAATAGGACCAGTCTGATAATCTGGTAGAGAGGAATAGGGCCAGTCTGATAATCTGGTAGTGAGGAATAGGGCCAGTCTGATAATCTGGTAGAGAGGAATAGGACCAATCTGATAATCTAGTAGAGAGGAATAGGACCAGTCTGATAATCTGGTAGAGAGGAATAGGGCCAGTCTGATAATCTGGTAGAGAGGAATAGGGCCAGTCTGATAATCTGGTAGAGAGGAATAGGACCAGTCTGATAATCTGGTAGAGAGGAATAGGGCCAGTCTGATAATCTGGTAGAGAGGAATAGGGCCAGTCTGATAATCTGGTAGAGAGGAATAGGGCCAGTCTGATAATCTGGTAGAGAGGAATAGGGCCAGTCTGATAATCTGGTAGAGAGGAATAGGGCCAGTCTGATAATCTGGTAGAGAGGAATAGGGCCAGTCTGATAATCTGGTAGAGAGGAATAGGGCCAGTCTGATAATCTGGTAGAGAGGAATAGGGCCAATCTGATAATCTGGTAGAGAGGAATAGGGCCAATCTGATAATCTGGTAGAGAGGAATAGGGCCAATCTGATAATCTGGTAGAGAGGAATAGGGCCAATCTGATAATCTGGTAGAGAGGAATAGGGCCAGTCTGATAATCTGGGAAATAGGAATACGGCCAGTCTGCTGATTATGTTCTGGCCAGCCATCAATTTGTTCTGAAAGAATTGCTCAAACCTAATTGCTGACCTGTGTATATGTGCGGAACACCAACCTATATGTACCTCTCCACAGTAACACTAGAACAATAGAACACCAACCTATGTGTACCTCTCCACAGTAACACTAGAACACCAACCTATATGTATCTCTCCACAGTAACACTATAGCAACAGAACACCAACCAATATGTACCTCTCCACAGTAACACTAGAACACCAACCTATATGTACCTCTCCACAGTAACACTAGTACACTAGAACACCAACCTATAAGTACCTCTCCACAGTAACACTAGAACAATAGAACACCAACCTATAAGTACCTCTCCACAGTAAAACTAGAACACTAGAACACCAACCTTAAGTACCTCTCCACAGTAAAACTAGAACACTAGAACACCAACCTATAAGTACCTCTCCACAGTAACACTAGAACACTAGAACACCAACCTATAAGTACCTCTCCACAGTAACACTAGAACAATAGAACACCAACCTATAAGTACCTCTCCACAGTAAAACTAGAACACTAGAACACCAACCTTAAGTACCTCTCCACAGTAAAACTATAACACTAGAACACCAACCTATAAGTACCTCTCCACAGTAAAACTATAACACTAGAACACCAACCTATAAGTACCTCTCCACAGTAAAACTAGAACACTAGAACACCAACCTATAAGTACCTCTCCACAGTAACACTAGAACACTAGAACACCAACCTATAAGTACCTCTCCACAGTAACACTAGAACACTAGAACACCAACCTATAAGTACCTCTCCACAGTAAAACTAGAACACTAGAACACCAACCTATAAGTACCTCTCCACAGTAACACTAGAACCCTAGAACACCAACCTATAAGTACCTCTCCACAGTAACACTAGAACACTAGAACACCAACCAATATGTACCTCTCCACAGTAACACTAGAACACCAACCTATATGTACCTCTCCACAGTAACACTAGAACACTAGAACACCAACCTATAAGTACCTCTCCACAGTAACACTAGAACAATAGAACACCAACCTATAAGTACCTCTCCACAGTAACACTAGAACACCAACCTATAAGTACCTCTCCACAGTAAAACTAGAACACTAGAACACCAACCTATAAGTACCTCTCCAGAGTAACACTAGAACACTAGAACACCAACCTATATGTACCTCTCCACAGTAACACTAGAACACCAACCAATATGTACCTCTCCACAGTAACACTAGAACACTAGAACACCAACCTATAAGTACCTCTCCACAGTAAAACTAGAACACTAGAACACCAACCTATAAGTACCTCTCCACAGTAACACTAGAACACTAGAACACCAACCTATAAGTACCTCTCCACAGTAACACTAGAACACTAGAACACCAACCTATAAGTACCTCTCCACAGTAAAACTAGAACACTAGAACACCAACCTATAAGTACCTCTCCACAGTAACACTAGAACACTAGAACACCAACCTATAAGTACCTCTCCACAGTAACACTAGAACACTAGAACACCATATAGGGCTCCAGTAGGGGACTCCATCATTCTGCTGGGAGACTTCAACGCACATGTGGGCAACGATGGAGACACCTGGAGAGGCGTGATTGGGAGGAACGGCCTCCCTGATCTAAACCCGAGCGGTCGTTTGTTATTGGACTTCTGTGCTAGTCATGGATTGTCTATAACAAACACCATGTTCGAACATAAGGAGGCGCATAAGTGTACATGGTACCAGAGCACCCTAGGCCGAAGGTCAATGATCGATTTTGTGATCGTATCGGCTGATCTAAGGCCGCATGTTTTGGACACTCGGGTGAAGAGAGGGGCAGAGCTGTCAACTGATCACCATCTGGTAGTGAGTTGGATCAGAGGGTGGGGAAAGACTTTGGACAGACCAGGTAAGCCCAAACGGGTGGTGCGGGTGAACTGGGAACGTCTGGAGGAGGCCCCTGTCCGAAAGATCTTCAACTCACACCTCCGGCGGAGCTTTTCAGGCATCCCTGTGGAGGTTGGGGGCATTGAACCTGAGTGGGCAATGTTCAAAGCTTCTATTGCTGAAGCTGCGGCGGTGAGCTGTGGTCTCAAGGTCCTAGGTGCCTCAAGGGGTGGTAACCCTAGAACACCGTGGTGGACCACGGTGGTCAGGGAAGCTGTCCGACTGAAGAAGGAGGCCTTCAGGGATATGCTAGCCCTGGGGACTCCGGAGGCAGTTGCAGGGTACCGACAGGCCCGAAGGGCTGCAGCCGCTGCCGTGTCAGAGGCAAAGCAGCGGGTGTGGGAGAAGTTTGGAGAAGCTATGGAGAAGGACTTTCGGTCGGCACCAAAATGCTTCTGGAAAACCGTTCGGCACCTCAGAAGGGGAAAACGGGGAACCATCCAAGCTGTGTACAGTAAGGATGGGACACTGTTGACCTCAACTGATGATGTGATCGGGCGCTGGAAAGAGCATTTTGAGGAGCTCCTGAATCCGACCTACACGCCCTCTAGTACAGAGGCAGAGCTGGAGGCTGATGGAGGGTCATCGTCAGTTTCCCTGGGGAAGTCGCTGAGGTAGTCAAACAACTCCACAGTGGCAAAGCCCCAGGGACTGATGAGATTCGTCCAGAAATGCTAAAAGCTTTGGGTGGGGAAGGGCTGTCTTGGTTGACACGCCTCTTCAACATTGCATGGAAGTCTGGGACAGTGCCAGAGGAGTGGCAGACCGGGGTGGTGGTTCCCCTCTTTAAAAAGGGGGACCAGAGAGTGTGTGCCAATTACAGAGGTATCACACTCCTCAGCCTCCCTGGTAAAGTGTACTCCAAAGTGCTGGAAAGGAGGGTTCGGCCAATAGTCGAACCTCAGATTGAAGAGGAACAATGCGGTTTTCGTCCTGGCCGGGAACCACGGACCAGCTCTTTACTCTCGCAAGGATCCTGGAGGGGGCCTGGGAGTATGCCCATCCAGTCTACATGTGTTTTGTGGATCTGGAGAAGGCGTATGACCGGGTACCCCGGGATCTTTTGTGGGAGGTGCTGCGGGAGTATGGGGTGAGGGGGTCTCTTCTCAGGGCCATCCAATCTCTGTACGCTCAAAGCATGAGCTGTGTCCGTGTCCTCGGCAGTAAGTCGGATTCGTTCCCGGTGGGGGTTGGCCTCCGCCAGGGCTGCGCTTTGTCACCAATCCTGTTTGTAATATTCATGGACAGGATATCAAGGCGTAGTCATGGGGGGAGGGGTTCCCGTTCGGTGGGCTGATGGTCACATCACTGCTTTTTGCGGATGATGTGGTCCTGATGGCCTCATCGGTCGGTGACCTTCAGCACTCACTGGATCGGTTCGCAGCCGAGTGTGAAGCGGCTGGGATGAGGGTTAGCACCTCTAAATCTGAGGCCATGACTCTCAGCAGGAAACCGGTGGAGTGCCTACTCCGGGTAGGGAATGAGTCCTTACTCCAAGTGAAGGAGTTCAAGTACCTCGGGGTCCTGTTCGCGAGTGAGGGAACAATGGAGCGGGAGTTTGGTCGGAGGATCGGAGCAGCGGGGGCGGTGTTGCATTCGCTTCACCGCACCGTTGTGACGAAAAGAGAGCTGAGCCGAAAGGCAAAGCTCTCGATCTACCGGTCAATCTTTGTTCCTACCCTCACCTATGGTCATGAAAGCTGGGTCATGACCGAAAGAACGAGATCGCGGGTACAAGCGGCCGAAATGGGTTTTCTCAGAAAGGTGGCTGGCCTCTCCCTTAGGGATAGGGTGAGAAGCTCAGTCATCCGAGAGGAACTCGGAGTAGAGCCGCTGCTCCTTTGCATAGAAAGGAGCCAGTTGAGGTGGTTCGGGCATCTTGTAAGAATGCCACCTGGGCGCCTCCCTAGAGAGGTGTTCCAGGCACGTCCAGCTGGGAGGAGACCTCGGGGAAGACCCAGGACTAGGTGGAGAGATTATATCTCCACACTGGCCTGGGAACGCCTCGGGATTCCCCAGTCAGAGCTGGCTAATGTTGCCCGGGAAAGGGAAGTTTGGGGTCCCCTGCTAGAGCTGCTACCCCCGCGACCCGACCCCGGATAAGCGGTTGAAGATGAGAGAGAGAGAGAACACCAACCAATATGTACCTCTCCACAGTAACACTAGAACACCAACCTATATGTACCTCTCCACAGTAACACTAGAACACTAGAACACCAACCTATAAGTACCTCTCCACAGTAACACTAGAACAATAGAACACCAACCTATAAGTACCTCTCCACAGTAACACTAGAACACCAACCTATAAGTACCTCTCCACAGTAAAACTAGAACACTAGAACACCAACCTATAAGTACCTCTCCACAGTAACACTAGAACACTAGAACACCAACCTATAAGTACCTCTCCACAGTAACACTAGAACACTAGAACACCAACCTATATGTACCTCTCCACAGTAACACTAGAACACTAGAACACCAACCTATAAGTACCTCTCCACAGTAACACTGTGGGTGAAATAATACTATATGCATGACCTCAATAACCTTCTTCCCCTTTATGCGTGCCCGTCACCTGCTAATGCATTCTGGGAGCCTATCCTCTGACATACTGGTAATATAGCCACACTAGAGCTCTGCTTTCAGTTAATGGTGCATGTGTGGACAGGTGACCAGGGTCTTTGGGGAGGTCTGACAGCACGTAGAGCCCACAGTCATCAATGACTCAGTCAGACAGCAGCTGTGGGTAAGCAATACTTCGTACAATGAAAATTAATGCACTTTTAAATAAAGGTAAAATGAATAGCCCTAGTGTCTAGCAGGGATGGGCAATAGGGGTTGTCCGGTACTTTTGGTTAACTGGTTGTGAACATGTACTGAATAAGAACTATTACTACCAAGCAGCAGGTTTATTCAACATGACTTGCTATATATTTTAACCTTAGACTTGCAATATATTTTAACATTAGATGGCTATAAACTGGGCTGCTCGATATTGGTCTTGAAGCCCTATCTGTGTTCTGAATTACTGAAGACACAAGAAAAGACCTAAAGTAAAAACCCACTAAGGAGATATATGTCACAGCCTACAGATCTACAGATTGTGCTGTATCTCCCGTATGGTGTCCATATTAGGATACTCACAGTCCCAAACCCTATAGAGTCATATGGAACGTTGTGCTTCAGTTAGCGTGTGTTTGTCTCTCTGTATGCGGGCATCTCTGTGCTTTTAAACAGGCATTGCCACGGTCTGTAAAGTGGGACTAACTTCCATTCCTTGATGCCCAGATCTGACAATCAATTCATCCGGAGATGTGAGCGTGCAGCCTATCTAACTGATGACTGTGTGAAGACTTACCTGTACCTACGCCTCCAGCCTGTGTAAACAACCAAACAATGAACCATACAGTGAATGGCAAAAGGACCACATCGTTTGAGGCAACACAGGGCAGCTGCCTCTAATTGAAGAAAACACAAACATTGAGATGCCTAGATGGGTCTCCACAGTCCTGATCTGACACCATAGATATGCCTAGAGGGGTCTCCACAGTCCTGATCTGACACCATAGACATGCCTAGAGGGGTCTCCGCGGTTCTGATCTGAAACCATAGAGATGCCTAGAGGCGTCTCCACGGTCCTGATCTGTCACCATAGATATGCCTAGAGGTGTCTCCGTGGTCCTGATCTGACACCATAGAGATGCCTAGAGGGGTCTCCACAGTCCTGATCTGACACCATAGATATGCCTAGAGGTCTCTCCGATTATTGCTGCGTCTTTTGACCAAAGCGGGTAAATACTGTGCCAGTTTCTGTTTTGTATTTGTAAAGTACATGATTTTTTGCATTTGATAACCACTGAATGAGCTAGTGCTCTGATTCATTGATTGATTGATTACACATTCTATAGGGGGATTGAACATTTCCAATTTTGGTTGCCTAATAATAAACTCTGTGTAAAGGTGATGTTAATGTTCACACACATGTTCATAATGTTTCCATACAAAGTCAGAGCACTCCAGATTCCGTCAACAATGAAAACCTCAGAGTTTGTGTCAGATATCTTAAGCTAAGATTCTCAGATGTCAGAGTGTCAGGTCCGGGCATGTGTGCTAATGCTTTTAGATCAGCAATTTTAGGTAAGGGTGTCTGGATATTCATATGCAGAAATCCGAAACTTTGTAATGACTGAAGTCATCAAACGTCAAATATTTTGCATCCGGCATGACAGAGTCTTTAACAGAGGAATCGCCGGTGCCTGGGATTGAATGTATATTATGAAAATACCCTGAACAGTAATACGATATGTGCTCTGGAAGAATGCACGAGAGGGTTAATGATAGAGTTGAGTAAAACTGGTTCATTAGCAAACGGGCAGACTGTGAGGTAGCACAGAAAAAAGAAACGGCAGCTTGTAACCATGAAAGAAACAATGTCCTTGGATGCGAAACCGAGACCAACAGATGTAACACAAGAAGGGTGGAGGGGAACTGTGAAGAGGCAGAGGGTGAAGGATTGGCCTAAACTGGAAGTTGGGAGGCAGAGTAGCATATCTATATACTTCTCCAATGGAATAGGCAAACTAGTAGTGATCATGATAATAGCACAGCACAGAGAGTATCAATAGAGTAAACAGAGTGTAGAAAATGACAGAGTGAAAGAAATATCACCATCCAAAATACAGTTTCCCAGCCTCGATTACGCCTGGTAGCCAAGTCCTGTGTGGCCAATAGGTGAGATATCAATCCAGTTCTGACTAGATTTTTATTAGTATGACTAGTGTGTCAAAGTTTGGTTGTAATGAGGTTATTATAAGATAGCTGTCTCTCTGGAAAATTATACTTATGATTTGCTATTTAACCTGTCAGATATGTACAGTATGTTAAGGTTTCACTGAGAAAGTATTTGATCCCCTGCTGGTTTTGTATGTTTGCCCACTGACAACGATCAATCTATATTTTAAATATTTGACCCCTTTGCAGAACATGACTTAGTACTTGGTGGCAAAACCCTTGTTGGCAATCACAGAGGTCAGACGGTTCTTGTAGTTGGCCACCAGGTTTGCACACACCTCAGGAGGGATTTTGTCCCACTCCTCTTTGCAGATCTTCTCCAAATCATTAAGGTTTTGAGGCTGATGTTTGGCAACTCGAACCTTCAGCTCCCTACACAGATTTTCTATGAGATTTAAAGTCTAAAGACTGGCTATACCACTCCCGGACCTTCACATGGGAGCCAGATATCTTGCTGATTGACCAAATACGTATTTCACTGAGTAAAATGCAAATCAATTTACAACTGATTTCAAATGCGCTATTCTTGATATATTTGTTGTTATTCTTTCAAATAAACCTACCATTACAATTATAGATTGATCATGTCTTTGTCAGAGGACAAATGTACAAATCAGCAGGGGATCAAATAATTTCTTCCTTCACTGTATATATGTATATATATATATATATATAGATCATAGATAAAGGGAGTAACGTTGATCATCTCCTAACAATTAGACCAGTGGTTCCCAACCAAGGGAACTGGGACCCCTGGAGGTACATAGCCTATCAACAAGGGGTACTTGAGAACACTCATGACATCATAGGCTGACTATAAAATGTAACATCAGGGTACCTTTGGGGTACTGAGAGCTTAGCAGAGTATTGTTGTTGTTGGTACAGTAAATGAAAAAGGTTTGAAACCACTGACTTGGACGGTAAGTGAACAATGAGTTTTCGTAGTCATGTAGACACGTTGGAAGCAGGAAATGTGCACGAGTAAAACCTCGATCGCCTTGACAAGGGTCATATTGTTATGGCCAGACAACTCGATCAGACCAAATCTGATGCATTTCACACTCCGTTGTCTGCACCAGTTTTTTACAAAGTATGTGTTTTTTTATTAGAATCAAAATTAGGTTTATATGCCAAGTCTGTTTCCATACACAAAAAATGTGTTCTGACCCAGCAGCATTTCGAACACACAGTCTAAAACGTATACAAACAGGGCAAACGGAGCAAAACACATATGTTGATATGCTCCTGAGGGCAACAGCTAGTCACTCTTCTCTGATGTATAACTCCACACTCTTACTGTCACGAGTGAGGGAACTAGGTGAATTATTTTAGTTGGCCATTTTCAGTTTGTGTTGTGATTACGCACACAGGTTTTGTAATCAGTAGGGTATTGACGTTGAGAGTTTGCCTTTTTAATTTCTTTGATTTCACGTATCAGTATATATTTTTACCGACTAACGTCATTTTTTCCCACATTTGGTTTTTACTGCACATCGCCTCAAATGGTTTGTGACACTTCCATCTAAATGTACATTTTCTTTTTGTTATCAAAGCTTCACAATGCTTCAAAATGAATGTTTGAATGTTTGACAAATAATGGCAGATAATAATTGGGTACGCCGGTAGTTTTGAAAGAAGCGGTCAAGAGCCAAACATGTCCCCTAAAACTGCATTGATTTTCTGTGCATCTTTGCTCACTGACTGTTTTCGCTGTGCTTGCATCTAGCTGTCAATCAAATGGCAATGTCCTGAAGGTCACAGGCTGGAATTTTATTTACCAGGGGTGTGGTTCATGTAGGCCTGGCACGTAATATCTGACCTTGGGTAGAGTCCTTGAGTTATGAATTTACCTAATGCCACCACAAAGTCTTTGCATTGGAATTTGGTACCTATTGAAATTTAAAAAATTCGGGTTAAATAGTTTGAGTACAGTGCCTTGGAAAAGCTGTCAGAACCGTCAGAAGTTTCCTATTATTACAACTGATACATTCCAATTGCATTCTGTATGGTATTTTATTTCAAATCAAAACAATTATTTAAAGGCGACAATTATGTTATTTTGTGAGATTTTCATAATATAATTGATTTTAGACACAGATGGGGCGTAAAATAAGCATCATCGTGGCAGCAGTCACAGCAAAAGGTCTGTCCGCCAAAAACAGTCTAGATTGACTTCTAAAAACACATGCATTCCATTCATCACCTTGTAGACAGATTGACATGTTCTGGATGAAAACGGGAAATTTCAACTGAGGAAGAAACAAACACGACATGAGCAGTCGAGCACATCTGGAGTTCTTACTTAATTTAGCCATATAATAAACATGCTAACGTAGACACGCTAACGCAAACACGCTAACGCAGACATGCTAACGCAAACACGCTAACGCAGACATGCTAACGCAGACATGCTAACGCAGACACGCTAACGCAGACACGCTAGCATAGACACGCTAGCATAGACATGGTGTGCAAAACAGAATTTGTTTATATGTGTACAGGAATATGCATATTTTATCAAATTGTATTTTATGTAATTGACTGTGTCGGGATTATGAACAGGCTTTTTGATGATCATGGCAAAACCTAACAATATTTTTTCTGCATCTTTTGGTGTGTGAGTTCTCTGGTCAGTGTTGCAGCGTTAATTTGTTCCACGATCTTTGGCCACTGATTTGAGAGTAGGGCTGTAGAACCAAAACGTCATGAGTTTGAGGAGAGTGCCACATGTTATTAAAACCACTTGCTTTCAAATAAAAATTACAAGGCTAAATGATGCATTATGCACATAGACACATCATAATATACCTGGCACAAAAGTACCAAAGTGCATTACAGTACCCTATAGTACAGTCTGCAGTTACCACTGTTAAGAAGAGCTGTCGATAATTTTAGTTTGTTTTGTAAAGCATAATATTTATTATTATTATTTATTTTTTATTTTTTTGTTGGAAACATTTTGACATTGTGTTGGACATTTTGCGGTTGAAATTCTTGTCATGCTGCTGGTACGGTGTAGCGTAATAAGCCATGTGCAGGAGCCGTATAATCCGTTTCGGTCGTTTTATTAGTACACAACAAACATAAAACAAACCGTAACCGGCGAAAAAGCTAACTGGTGCTAATGAAAATAAACATGCGCATATAGCGACTTACAGAACAACAAACAACAGTAGCCGACAATACACTCACCTCGAATAACAGGGACATACAAATAATGAACAGCAACCAGGTGACTTCCTACCAATCCCTTTATAGCCCGACTTAATGAACCAAATACAACACAGCTGTGATTACTCAACCCGAACTAGGAAGTGTTGCACCCGAAACTAGACAGTACAGTACCCTAACTCACCACTCGTGACAATTCTATAGACTATAAACATCTATAGACTCTATAAAGACAATAATGTTTTAGTAAACTATTTATTTGGGTCTCGTCTTTTTACCTAATAATTGTGACGTATCAATAGTTGTATTGATAAAGACTTGGATTGTTTAGCAGTCTCAATAATGTTATCAATATCAATAAAAAATAACGATCCCGTCACAATCTTGAAGTGTAGTGTGAGAAGGAACCACAAGCAGTGCAGGATAATCAGGTTCGATGGTCATTTACTTGAAAATAAAGCAGAGACAACGAACGTAACAAATATCTAACTGATCAAAATAAACTTAGCAGTACTAGTGACTTAATAATTTACAAAAACTGGCTAAACACAACAACACTCACCAATAGAAGACATAACCTTAAAAAAATGCAATGCACTGTTTAACCCCAGAGAATTAAATAACAAAGCGAATCACTGAAAACACAGAGACATAAGGTGCTGAGCTCGGAGAATCTCACATTTTCTGATGCTCTTCAAATTTTTATTAAAAATGCACTTTTTTGAGCCCGCCAAAACTGTACTGACTGAGATGGACTTAACTTCTTCTCAAGCAACTTTTACTAAGACTGACTCAACTCAATTCGGACACTGTACTCCGTTTTATTAGTCCTCAATAGATACTCACTGGGCCTTATTTGCTAGCAGAGAAACGTCAAACACATCCCCTCCCCTCGCCCTACTTCTTCAGGGATGACTTGAGAAGCTCTTAATAAAGCGACAAGCATGCCTTCATGTATTGAACTCCATCAAAAACCACTAATCCTTGTAGATTGGAGCCACCCACTGATTTAGGTTGTCATTATGTGTGTCATAAACGTTCCACTTGAAGGTTTTATGCAACCAAAAAAACTGTGAGTGGTGGAGGCGTTACGGAAGGTATAAATGGTGTCTCTCATTAGCATCCTTCTCTTTATGCAGACTTTAACTGGGTCGGCACACAATGGAGATGTACTTTCAATGACTCTGTTCCACCTGAAATAAAAGCCAATTTTCACCCGGGCAATGATGGCCGTAAAGCTTGGCAACAATTCCAGGCTGCCGCGGATTTTCCTGTTCGCCGTAATTTGACGGGGGTTCAAGGAGCGTAGGAACAGCGCAGACACTGCAACCATCACACCTAATTTAACAACGGGGGTAGCCGCGGCGAAACGGCAGCGTGACAACCGGGGAAAGTTAGGCGAGCGCCCTCGTCCCCGTTATCGGCGTGTTGCAGTGTAGCCCCGTGCGTTGGCCTGCCCCCTTATGTGACACAGACTGAGCTTTCCATTTGGGGAAGACACAGACCCGGTGTTCCTTCATGGAAATGTGCAGTTAATGACACTGGGCCGATCCTAAAGCTGAGAGGAATCGTTTCTTTCACGTTGTTTGGCGGATTTCTCCCGTTTCCTCATTTTCCCTCTTGCGCCCCTTTCTTCTCAACGCGCACAGAGTTGATAAGTAGATCGCTGATTATGGTGTTATTCATTTCAATAAGCCAATTAAAAATGGAATTTTATCTAATTCTTGCTTTGATAGATGAACATTATTTTTGAGCTTGAAACCGAAAGTTCTCAGTGTGATGTATTTAATTTAACTTTTCTTTTTTTCGCTGAACTGATGGGTAACAGGATTTAGACATTGTCCTCCAATTGAATGATGCCATTTGGCTTTTCAATTAGCCTGTCTTGCCATTCAGCTGAGTTTATAACATGCCTGTAAGGGGAATCGATTTAAAGGAAGACACACTATTACAACACTTTGTAGATTCGGCTCACTTTGCCTGCCGCTCGTACAGTATGCATACAAGCCACGAGGCAGAAAGAAAACTTTAAATAAAAAACGGGAACTATACTGAAACAGTCTCCTGTATTTTTCATGACTAAGGTCACTTATCAGTGACCGGAAAGTCACCAAGTTCTCTTCATCAATTCAATAAGGGAGTTCAAGTTAGGAAAAACTGGCACAGCCATTTCCTTGTAATACACCCCTGGGCTTTTTATTATGACTTCGTTTCCCGTTGTAATATTGGAACGTCTCTATAATTGTAAAAGTGTAATAGACTCTAATAGAATTTCATTTTGAACCCTGAATGGTCTACGCCATCTCTGCTCAATTTGAGTAGAATAATGATTTTTAATGTCCACACATGGCTTCCTGTGACCTTATTCAATCTCTGGGCTGATCAGGAAATATATTGATTCAATTACTGGTCTGACGACAAGCGAACAAAGGGAAAGGGTGGGAAAAAGGTCAGCATATATTTGAAAATGTAAATCTTGACAATGTCTTTTCGGGTCCGCGAAAAGAAAAGCCATTATCAAATGCCATTTGGGTCCAACAGCATCAGGGCCCTTAGCCTGGTTCCGCCGGAGCAATGGATGTCGTTAGAGTGTGTAAGACATGGCTGCTAGTGGCGTTTCACATTGTCTGGAACAGTGATATGTGTGACTAATTCAAAGTGTGCCTGGTCTCCCTGTAGCTGCCCGCGGTTGTTGTTCGCACTGGTTGTAATGTTCACCGCTAGTTATTCCGCGCGCCACATCCGTCATCGACCCGGTCCAGCGGAATAATGTCCGTGTGTTTCCCACCGCGATCCATCCCTGAGCGAATTACAGGCGCACACCACACCGGCTACTAATTATTTGTTTGGTCATTAAAAACTCATTAAAATTAAATTGTTCATTTGCATACGACTGTGTGTCGCATTATAAATTATTAATTTAATATAAATAAATGAACGCAATTAGAGACATAAGTGATGTAACATATGCACACACGGAGATGTTGTGATTGTCGTCCTTCGGACATTGAGGTGGAACGTGACGCTTATCCAAGGCAAATATACCGTGGTATTATTTCCCGTTTTAGACAGCCGTGGGTAGAATGACAACAGAACCTGCGGAAATGGATTGCGGTTAAAAGGGCATGGGTGGACCGTGTGTGAATCTCAACGAGCACATTTGAAGAGCTTTCTGATTAAGTTCTGAAACCCTGGGAATGTTGCATGGACAGAATGACCCACTGTTAAATCCCCAAAGCATCAGACAAAAGTGGATGGCATTTTTCCTCTCCTCTGCTTTTCATTTCACCACAAATTGATTAACTTACTCTCCCCTGCTGTCACTGCTTGACTTTGTCAAATTATGAATAAATTGTCTTTTCTCCTGCTGACCAATAAAGATATCCAGCAAAAAACATAATGTATTTCACCGGGCCATTTTTCGCAAGCCACCACATTAATTCTCCATCATCTGCATGCGTTCGTTCTTGGTTCCTCCTGTGCTCACGCCGTGATATCCGACTCGTCTTCAATGTTTTACAGAACCTACCTTTAACCCTTCATTGTGCGTTCCACGTTTGTCTTGTTTTTATATTTTTCCAGACTTTCCCATTGTAGGAATTGATAATTGCGTCAGGCTTCCTTTAAAACGCTCCATTAATGAAACAGGATTGGGTAAAGGTAGTGAGCTAATGAATCACGTCGGGGCCGGCCGGTTCAGGCCTGTTTACCGGAGGTCACATTTCATTTGCTGCCTATGTCAGGCGACTTGCAGCAGGGCCTCTGAGGCGGTCTAATCAATGTCTCCGTGCCGGAGCCCTTGAATGAATCCATTAAAGTTGCGCGGATGCATCCTGCCCGGGGAAGAGGAGAGTCTCCAGATACCTCTGATAGAAATTATCCATGAATTAGGAGAGAGGCCCGGCTCATTCTGGAAGCCGGCCAAAGCACAATGAATAGGCCATCAGAGCCTCTGGTGGGTTCAATCCCATTTGTTCGCCCGGGCTTTAAAGCTTTTCCTCCGCTGCTGCTTCTGCTCCCAGCCTGTTGTGGGACCTCAGCATATCAACCACCAAACTTCAGCCAGTAAATAAAGTTCCAGCCAGATGCAGACAGGGAGGTCTGGTGGCTGGGGACAGGGCTGGAGTATAGGCTGATGGTGCTGGGGACAGGGCTGGAGTATAGGCTGATGGTGCTGGGGACAGGGCTGGAGTATAGGCTGATGGTGCTGGGGACAGGGCTGGAGTATAGGCTGATGGTACTGGAGTATAGGCTGATGGTACTGGAGTATAGGCTGATGGTGCTGGGGACAGGGCTGGAGTATAGGCTGATGGTACTGGAGTATAGGCTGATGGTACTGGAGTATAGGCTGATGGTACTGGAGTATAGGCTGATGGTACTGGAGTATAGGCTGATGGTACTGGAGTATAGGCTGATGGTACTGGAGTATAGGCTGATGGTACTAGAGTATAGGCTGATGGTGCTGGGGTATAGGCTGATGGTGCTGGAGTATAGGCTGATGGTACTGGAGTATAGGCTGATGGTGCTGGAGTATAGGCTGATGGTACTGGAGTATAGGCTGATGGTACTGGGGTATAGGCTGATGGTACTAGAGTATAGGCTGATGGTGCTGGGGTATAGGCTGATGGTACTGGAGTATAGGCTGATGGTACTAGAGTATAGGCTGATGGTACTGGAGTATAGGCTGATGGTGCTGGGGTATAGGCTGATGGTACTAGAGTATAGGCTGATGGTACTGGAGTATAGGCTGATGGTACTGGAGTATAGGCTGATGGTACTGGAGTATAGGCTGATGGTACTGGAGTATATGCTGATGGTACTGGAGTATAGGCTGATGGTACTGGGGTATAGGCTGATGGTACTGGAGTATAGGCTGATGGTGCTGGGGTATAGGCTGATGGTACTAGAGTATAGGCTGATGGTACTGGAGTATAGGCTGATGGTACTGGAGTATAGGCTGATGGTACTAGAGTATAGGCTGATGGTGCTGGGGTATAGGCTGATGGTACTAGAGTATAGGCTGATGGTGCTGGAGTATAGGCTGATGGTACTGGAGTATAGGCTGATGGTGCTGGGGTATAGGCTGATGGTACTGGAGTATAGGCTGATGGTACTGGAGTATAGGCTGATGGTACTGGAGTATAGGCTGATGGTACTAGAGTATAGGCTGATGGTACTGGAGTATATGCTGATGGTACTGGAGTATAGGCTGATGGTGCTGGAGTATAGGCTGATGGTACTGGAGTATAGGCTGATGGTGCTGGAGTATAGGCTGATGGTACTGGAGTATAGGCTGATGGTGCTGGGGTATAGGCTGATGGTACTGGAGTATAGGCTGATGGTACTGGAGTATAGGCTGATGGTACTAGAGTATAGGCTGATGGTGCTGGGGTATAGGCTGATGGTACTGGAGTATAGGCTGATGGTACTGGAGTATAGGCTGATGGTACTGGAGTATAGGCTGATGGTACTGGAGTATAGGCTGATGGTACTGGAGTATAGGCTGATGGTGCTGGGGTATATGCTGATGGTACTAGAGTATAGGCTGATGGTGCTGGGGTATAGGCTGATGGTACTGGAGTATAGGCTGATGGTACTAGAGTATAGGCTGATGGTACTGGAGTATAGGCTGATGGTACTGGAGTATAGGCTGATGGTACTGGAGTATAGGCTGATGGTACTAGAGTATAGGCTGATGGTACTGGAGTATAGGCTGATGGTACTGGAGTATAGGCTGATGGTACTGGAGTATAGGCTGATGGTACTAGAGTATAGGCTGATGGTACTGGAGTATAGGCTGATGGTGCTGGGGTATAGGCTGGAGATCCCTGTTTCAGTGGGAGATCATGTTCATTTCAGGACTAACATCATCTCTGCAGTGTCCCATAATCCCAAGCCTTAAACAACTCAAAAAGAATGACAGGCAGTATCACACTCACTCATATAGTGTATTATTTGTGGTGTTTAAAAATAAACTCACACACACACACACACACACACATGCATACACACTTTCTAATATACACAGTTCACACACACACACACACACGCACACACACACACACACACACACACATGCATACACACTTTTTAATATACACAGCTCACACAGACACACATGCGTAAATGATATCTAAAATGGCTCTCACACTTGCCCTATTCCTCCAGTTCCAGAGTCACGCATCATTGTCAGCAGGCAACAAAACAAGATGAAATAAAATTCTAAGCCGTCCTGGCAGTCAAGGACACCATTCCCTCACCGTAATAGCCTGTATCGTCTGGCCACTCCATGTGTAGCTTTTCTTCATTGCTCTGGGCTTTTATTCCTGACAATAAGCTCTTTATCACTCCTCAACACAATTCATTTATAACCGCCGTCAAGAAGCAATCAAACTTAAGTAAGAGGCTTCAAAGTCAGTGTTTTATTGTTAAGCAAAGTAGTGTTACCTAATTTCCATAATGCACACAAGCCAAGATGCCAATGAGGTAATAATAAGTAACAGGACACAAGAATATAATAAACTGTTAATGTTCTTTCAATTTTAGGCCACATTTAAACCCATTACTTCATGGTTTTCAATCCGTTTTGCATCAGTTTTTTATTTAGTCTCCCTCCTCTGTTCTCTTTCTGTCTTTCTGAAGGATGTTATTATGTTGCTCTTATTTGTCTCTCTGCCCTGGAAAACTATGATTTATTTACTCTTGACATTACACCATTAAAGATTGTCCCGGTATCTGGCCAACATATAAAATGGACATTCTTGGTGCTTTAAGCAAGATGTGATTTCTAACTTCCAATTTTCCTCGGCCATTTGAATTTCAAGGAATATCTTCAGCAGCCAAAGAAATGCGATCCCTTAATAAATGCAGAAGTAAATTAATTCATTAAGTGCATACTTCATTAAAGGCTTTTCTCAAACAGTTTATCATTACCATCATGTTGTCAAACTAAGTTCTGTTGGTGTTCATCTGTAGATTGGTCTGGATCCCCGTATGGTTCCCTGTGTTCCGTGGTTATTTGGGGACTCCTGACTGCAGCTACCGATCGATTCAGTCGGAAAGTTTATCAGCAATGGAAGAGAAAGTTCCTTCTGTCAATGGATTCTTCATGACAAAAGGGCCACAGGTTCATCACCTGATAGAAGTGTAGCATACGTAAAAACGACAGCATATACATCGTACCTGTGGCCATTTTGGACTCTTTTAAGGGGTGCTCAAGCATACCCAAATTTAACCTCGGCTCCCCAAAAAATAATAATAAGAAAAACAATAATTTGTATTAATTATTGTAATTTTCAGATTTTTTTTGTGTATAGAGTTCGCAAACATATCTGTCAATGAGACTCTCAGAGGAGCAACAATAACAGGATTGAAAGGTATTTATTTGTTATTATTATTCTTGAGAAATATAACGGGCTTGCAGTGCACATAATATGCCTATGTATAATATCAGCCAGTTAGGGCCCTTTTGATGCCCTTGTGTCCAGCGTCACTTAAAGACATTGATCTGTGGTAAAAATGACACAGCGTGTAGTCCGTCTACTAGTGACACAAGCTGCGTTACAATTCAGGTGATTCCCTGCTGTAATCTGTCTTCTAGTTAAGGCTAGGGTGTAATGCTCTAATAAACACGGCTGTGACATGTGGTGTCCGGTATTCTCTCCATGTATTTGCTCTCTCTGTGCTTTCCATTTATAACGCCAACTTCATCACAGGGGGATTAATTCTAATGCTTTCAATGAGCACGGCCCAGACGTGAAATAAATTAAGGGCAATTAGCATGCTAACAAACGTCTAACAACATTCAATTGTTCCATTTTACGACATTACCTGTAATCTTTGTGTTGAGATCCGCGTTCTTCATCCTAATGAATAGGGCAGAGTGTTAAATGATTTAACATCACTCTGTAGTGCTATTTTAATATTGATCATTTATATTTGTTAAAAGCCGTGACTAACATAATGTAGTGCTGGATAGTTATTTGCACATTTTTATCACAGCTCTGCTGTTTCGTCACCAGGGACGTTCATTTTTTTGTTCCCAGAATTCTTAGCAAACGTGGGACAGCACTCGTATGAGGGTAGAAGACAAAACAGAACATAACATCATGTGATCATGGCTCCAGCTCCAGCTTTACAGCAACATGTGACCATGGCTCCAGCTCCAGCTATACAGCACCATGTGACCATGACTCCAGCTCCGGCTCCTGATACAGAACCATGTGACCATGGCTCCAGCTATACAGCACCATGTGACCATGGCTCCAGCTCCAGCTATACAGCACCATGTGACCATGACTCCAGCTCCTGATACAGCACCATTTGACCATGACTCCAGCTCCTGCTATACAGCACCATGATGCCAGAATGCTCCCTTGACTTATTAACCCCATGTAATTAACAGCAGAGCTTTACCATGGTAGTTACTATGTGATATCTTCACAGCTCTTTTTTAGATTTCCAGTAGGCCTCAGGCAGTAAGCTCTGGATTGTAATATGCAAGCCATTGTCACGGGAACAAACAGTGAGATGGGCAATATGAAAAAGCCCGGTGCTGAGTGAGCTATGATTTATTGGATATCTCTGATAGGCATTGGGTAGTGGGCTTTCTCTGCCCTCACCTTCTCATTCGTTCTCCTCATCGATGCTCCGGCCATCACCATCTCTGCTCTCTCCTTCTCATTCGTTCTCCTCATCGATGCTCCGGCCATCACCATCTCTGCTCTCTCCTTCTCATTCGTTCTCCTCATCGATGCTCCGGCCATCACCATCTCTGCTCTCTCCTTCTCATTCGTTCTCCTCATCGATGCTCCGGCCATCACCATCTCTGCTCTCTCCTTCTCATTCGTTCTCCTCATCGATGCTCCGGCCATCACCATCTCTGCTCTCTCCTTCTCATTCGTTCTCCTCATCGATGCTCCGGCCATCACCATCTCTGCTCTCTCCTTCTCATTCGTTCTCCTCATCGATGCTCCGGCCATCACCATCTCTGCTCTCTCCTTCTCATTCGTTCTCCTCATCGATGCTCCGGCCATCACCATCTCTGCTCTCTCCTTCTCATTCGTTCTCCTCATCGATGCTCCGGCCATCACCATCTCTGCTCTCTCCTTCTCATTCGTTCTCCTCATCGATGCTCCGGCCATCACCATCTCTGCTCTCTCCTTCTCATTCGTTCTCCTCATCGATGCTCCGGCCATCACCATCTCTGCTCTCTCCTTCTCATTCGTTCTCCTCATCGATGCTCCGGCCATCACCATCTCTGCTCTCTCCTTCTCATTCGTTCTCCTCATCGATGCTCCGGCCATCACCATCTCTGCTCTCTCCTTCTCATTCGTTCTCCTCATCGATGCTCCGGCCATCACCATCTCTGCTCTCTCCTTCTCTCTCTCCTTCTTCATCATCTCTGTTCTCCTCATCGATGCTCCGGCCATCACCATCTCTGCTCTCTCCTTCTCATTCGTTCTCCTCATCGATGCTCCGGCCATCACCATCTCTGCTCTCTCCTTCTCATTCGTTCTCTCCTCATCGATGCTCCGGCCATCACCATCTCTGCTCTCTCCTTCTCATTCGTTCTCCTCATCGATGCTCCGGCCATCACCATCTCTGCTCTCTCCTTCTCATTCGTTCTCCTCATCGATGCTCCGGCCATCACCATCTCTGCTCTCTCCTTCTCATTCGTTCTCCTCATCGATGCTCCGGCCATCACCATCTCTGCTCTCTCCTTCTCATTCGTTCTCCTCATCGATGCTCCGGCCATCACCATCTCTGCTCTCTCCTTCTCATTCGTTCTCCTCATCGATGCTCCGGCCATCACCATCTCTGCTCTCTCCTTCTCATTCGTTCTCCTCATCGATGCTCCGGCCATCACCATCTCTGCTCTCTCCTTCTCATTCGTTCTCCTCATCGATGCTCCGGCCATCACCATCTCTGCTCTCTCCTTCTCATTCGTTCTCCTCATCGATGCTCCGGCCATCACCATCTCTGCTCTCACCTTCTCATTCGTTCTCCTCATCGATGCTCCGGCCATCACCATCTCTGCTCTCACCTTCTCATTCGTTCTCCTCATCGATGCTCCGGCCATCACCATCTCTGCTCTCACCTTCTCATTCGTTCTCCTCATCGATGCTCCGGCCATCACCATCTCTGCTCTCTCCTTCTCATTGGTTCTCCTCATCGATGCTCCGGCCATCACCATCTCTGCTCTCTCCCTGCCTCCTAAAGCTCCAATAATGATAATAATAATAGCATCACTTCAATCTCACTTTCAGTGATTACTTTGTTCCGCCCGTTTCCGTTTCTGCTTAAATTATATTTAACTTCATCTACTGTGCTCCGCAAACAGGATTACTGGTACTTATCCGAAATGAAAGTGCATTTTCAACGCGGTTTAATAACGGGAGTGGAAAATCCAGTCCGTCGCAATAAAGCTGAAACTAATTCATTAGAATGGCTGTCTGTGTTGAGTGTTTCGATTGTGTTTCGCGTGGCCATCCCTGCTCCGCTGTACTGAAACAAACCATCAAAGAAAGAAAGGAAGCCATTTGTGTAACCTGAAATGAGAGCGGGTTACTGGAGAGATCACAGCAACAGAGAAGCAGCTGCATCCACCCTCTTTGCTTCAAGCAGGGCCTCTTCAAAGACCCACTAAAAGGCCAACTTAAAAGCAAACAAGACTATCAAACTGCAACTTTCCTTAAGCGCCTTGAGAGGAGAGGAAAAGAGTGGCTGGGGTGGAATGGAGGGTAGAATGGAGGGTGGAATGGAGGGTGGAATGGAGGGTGGAATGGAGGGTAGAATGGAGGGTGGAATGGAGGGTGGAATGGAGGGTAGAATGGAGGGTGGAATGGAGGGTAGAATGGAGGGTGGAATGGAGGGTAGAATGGAGGGTAGAATGGAGGGTAGAATGTAGGGTAGAATGTAGGGTAGAATTTAGGGTAGAATGGAGGGTGGAATGGAGGGTGGAATGGAGGGTGGAATGGAGGGTAGAATGGAGGGTAGAATGGAGGGTAGAATGGAGGGTAGAATGGAGGGTAGAATGGAGGGTGGAATGGAGGGTAGAATGGAGGGTGGAATGGAGGGTGGAATGGAGGGTAGAATGGAGGGTGGAATGGAGGGTAGAATGGAGGGTAGAATGGAGGGTAGAATGGAGGGTAGAATGGAGGGTAGAATTTAGGGTAGAATGGAGGGTGGAATGGAGGGTGGAATGGAGGGTGGAATGGAGGGTAGAATGGAGGGTAGAATGGAGGGTAGAATGGAGGGTAGAATGGAGGGTAGAATGGAGGGTGGAATGGAGGGTGGAATGGAGGGTAGAATGGAGGGTGGAATGGAGGGTAGAATGGAGGGTAGAATGGAGGGTAGAATGGAGGGTAGAATGTAGGGTAGAATGGAGGGTAGAATTTAGGGTAGAATGGAGGGTAGAATGTAGGGTAGAATGGAGGGTAGAATGTAGGGTAGAATGGAGGGTAGAATGGAGGGTGGAATGGAGGGTGGAATGGAGGGTGGAATGGAGGGTAGAATGGAGGGTGGAATGGAGGGTGGAATGGAGGGTGGAATGGAGGGTGGAATGGAGGGTAGAATGGAGGGTGGAATGGAGGGTGGAATGGAGGGTAGAATGGAGGGTGGAATGGAGGGTAGAATGGAGGGTAGAATGGAGGGTAGAATGTAGGGTAGAATGTAGGGTAGAATTTAGGGTAGAATGGAGGGTGGAATGGAGGCTGGAATGGAGGCTGGAATGGAGGGTGGAATGGAGGGTAGAATGGAGGGTAGAATGGAGGGTAGAATGGAGGGTAGAATGGAGGGTAGAATGGAGGGTGGAATGGAGGGTGGAATGGAGGGTAGAATGGAGGGTGGAATGGAGGGTAGAATGGAGGGTAGAATGGAGGGTAGAATGGAGGGTGGAATGGAGGGTGGAATGGAGGGTAGAATGGAGGGTGGAATGGAGGGTAGAATGGAGGGTAGAATGGAGGGTAGAATGTAGGGTAGAATGTAGGGTAGAATTTAGGGTAGAATGGAGGGTGGAATGGAGGCTGGAATGGAGGGTGGAATGGAGGGTAGAATGGAGGGTAGAATGGAGGGTAGAATGGAGGGTAGAATGGAGGGTAGAATGGAGGGTGGAATGGAGGGTGGAATGGAGGGTAGAATGGAGGGTGGAATGGAGGGTAGAATGGAGGGTAGAATGGAGGGTAGAATGGAGGGTAGAATGTAGGGTAGAATGGAGGGTAGAATTTAGGGTAGAATGGAGGGTAGAATGTAGGGTAGAATGGAGGGTAGAATGTAGGGTAGAATGGAGGGTAGAATGGAGGGTGGAATGGAGGGTGGAATGGAGGGTGGAATGGAGGGTAGAATGGAGGGTGGAATGGAGGGTGGAATGGAGGGTGGAATGGAGGGTGGAATGGAGGGTAGAATGGAGGGTGGAATGGAGGGTAGAATGGAGGGTGGAATGGAGGGTAGAATGGAGGGTAGAATGGAGGGTAGAATGTAGGGTAGAATGTAGGGTAGAATTTAGGGTAGAATGGAGGGTGGAATGGAGGCTGGAATGGAGGGTGGAATGGAGGGTAGAATGGAGGGTAGAATGGAGGGTAGAATGGAGGGTAGAATGGAGGGTAGAATGGAGGGTAGAATGGAGGGTGGAATGGAGGGTGGAATGGAGGGTAGAATGGAGGGTGGAATGGAGGGTAGAATGGAGGGTAGAATGGAGGGTAGAATGGAGGGTAGAATGTAGGGTAGAATGGAGGGTAGAATTTAGGGTAGAATGGAGGGTAGAATGGAGGGTAGAATGTAGGGTAGAATGGAGGGTAGAATGTAGGGTAGAATGGAGGGTAGAATTTAGGGTAGAATGGAGGGTAGAATGGAGGGTAGAATGGAGGGTGGAATGGAGGGTAGAATGGAGGGTAGAATGTAGGGTAGAATGGAGGGTAGAATGTAGGGTAGAATGGAGGGTGGAATGGAGGGTAGAATGGAGGGTGGAATGGAGGGTGGAATGGAGGGTAGAATGGAGGGTAGAATGGAGGGTAGAATGGAGGGTGGAATGGAGGGTAGAATGGAGGGTGTAATGGAGGGTAGAATGTAGGGTAGTATGGAGGGTGGAATGGAGGGTGGAATGTAGGGTGTAATGTAGGGTAGTATGTAGGGTGTAATGGAGGGTAGTATGTAGGGTGTAATGTAGGGTAGTATGTAGGGTGTAATGTAGGGTAGAATGTATTGTAGTATGTAGGGTGTAATGTAGGGTAGTATGTAGGGTGTAATGTAGGGTAGTATGTAGAGTGTAATTTAGGGTAGTATGTAGGGTGTAATGTAGGGTAGTATGCTGGGTGTAGGCTGGGAGCAGAGTGCACCCTCATGCATCTTAAGTGGTCAGCAGTTTGAGTCCGTGCCTCCTGTTACATTTTAGAATAGTAACACAGCGCTGTGTTTGTTCGCCAAACACAATTAACAAGGTTTCTGCAGCACATCAATACTGCTATTTGCATAGGGTATTGATCTGGAGTCCTTATAATCACAAAATGTTAATTGCACCAATTAATTCTCAATCTGTTCGTGCCCTTGTCTCGCCGCCCGGAGCCCTGAAGGTCAGAGTGAAAATGAACTGCTATTTGATTGGGCTCCAGGAAAAGCTTTCCTCCCAATACCACAGTGTTTTCTACTAAGACATCAAAAGGCCCCACCGTCCTTTGGAATTATTAGCATTCTCTGTGTGTAGCGCCTAATGGCTTGGAAATCTTGTGATCTGATTTGTCCTTTTAAACGAGGTTTCCCATGTCTCGTTACTTAGTAAAGGCCCCTGTCCCGTGTCACCCCCACCCCCTGATGAGTCCTCTTTCTCTTTCCTGTATCCTGGAAGCTACAGTTTTAGCCTCATATTGAATAAGTCTTTTTCCCAGAGAATTTGATTTATATTTCCTTCCACCTCTCTCTCCTTCTCTCTCTCTCTCTATCTCTTCCTCTCTCTCTCTCTCTCTCTCTCTCTCTCTCTCTCTCTCTCTCTCTATCTCTTCCTATTTCTCTCTCTCTCTCTCTCTATCTCTTCCTCTCTCTCTCTCTCTCTCTCTCTATCTCTTCCTCTCTCTCTCTCTCTCTGACCATGTTGCCACATTGTGAAACAACACAGCTCATCTTGACCTTGTGCTCTACTGTCTCTTTGAGATGATCGGGGTAATAATTGAGGAAGCTTCTGCTCCCAGAACGTTGTTAGTCTTTAAATCATCTACGCGTGATATCGCATTCGTCCGTTTGCCCTGTTCTTTCTGGGTCCCTCATATTAGCTACTCTTTGATGTAAGTGACTTTGCCAAAGTTACAAAGTAAATGATTTATTTTCCGTGAAATATGTCCGATGTCAGCAGAAGACGCCGTGGTTATTCCATATCTGAAACCCAGATTTTCACCAACACATGGTTGGGTATTGATGTCCGAGCCAACATGGACGCTGTACCCGTGTACTCTAGTTGGTCGGCTGGATGGCATCAGCTAAACATAGACAGGAAAAAATATCTTTAGTCAGTCGTTTAGAGATCATTCCATTTCGGGTCTTGGTTGAACATCCTGATCGATACTTTAGCATGACAGACATACCTTACATACAATGAGAGGTAATTCAGAAGCTTTGGTCCCCAGGTTTCTGCGCATGTCTGCTCCCCTCAGCCCTCTCTAAGTGCCTATCTCCCTGTCATCACGGCCTGGTCACAGCCAAGTGACAAATGAGCCAGCCCTGTGTGAAAGATGAATTTCACTCTAGCCCACCTGTCCCGCCCCACCAAATGAAAGGACTGATTGCCTCCAATTGCGTATTTAAAATGCTTAATTCCTCCATTAGAAAACCTATTTACATGAATTAGAGACAATTAGCATTTTCAGACCCATTTCATCTTTGTTCGCCCCGATCCATTAACATTTGAAAGTGTCGGCTGCCAGACACAAGAAAGCCTGGGATCTGATTTGTGCTGACCCCCCACATGGGGCGCCCGGATGGGCTTTTTCATCTGTGCCGACCGCCGTGGGTAACTGAGGGAAGGAGTGGCCCTGGGTCCCTCTGAATCGCCTCAATTACGTCTAATCAACAAAGAGCATTGAATGAATGACAACATAGTGGAGGGCAAGAAGGGTTCTCCTGGACGGGACCACGGTGGAGCTCCGTATTCGCACCTATTATGCCAGATAAAAAATGCATTCCATTACAGTGAAGGAAGAGATGGAGAACTCTAAATAGCCACACTTATGCACTGCTGAACAGCAAACGGCAAGTGAAGAACACAGGCCTTGAAATAGCCGGAGCAGTCAGATGGAGAACGTGGTAGGGGAAGGGAAGAGTAGGACGAATAGAGACAGAGAGAAAGATGGAAGGGAAGAGTAGGACGAATAGAGACAGAGAGAAAGATGGAAGGGAAGAGTAGGACGAATAGAGACAGAGAGAAAGATGGAAGGGAAGAGTAGGACGAATAGAGACAGAGAGAAAGATGGAAGGGAAGAGTAGGACGAATAGAGACAGAGAGAAAGAGAAAAGAGGGGGGGAGAGGAGAGAGTGATGGGGCGAAGAGAGAGAAGGAGAGAGAGGAGAGAGAGAAGGGGAGGAGAGAGTATAGAGAGAAGACGGAGGAGAGATGGAAAGGGGGAGGAGAGAGAGAATGGGGAGGAGAGATAGAAGGGGGAGGAGAGAGAGAATGGGGAGGAGAGAGAGAAGGGGAGGAGAGAGAGAATGGGGAGGAGAGATAGAAGGGGGAGGAGAGAGAGAATGGGGAGGAAAGAGATAGAAGGGGGAAGAGAGAGAGAATGGGGAGGAGAGAGAGAATGGGGAGGAGAGAGAGAAGGGGGAGGAGAGAGAGAATGGGGAGGAGTGTAGAATGAAGTATCAGGGTGTGTACCCTGGACCATCTTGCTCAGGCGTGGGATAATGAGACTTTTCAGGGTAATGGCTTTACCCCGTGGCTTTGTCATTTCTACACATTTTCAAAGTGAGGACGGCCACTTTAAAGGCCGTTTGAACCGGCACCTAGATTTTCATTGAGGCACTGGGCAGAAATTAGTGTCTGACCCCAGTCAATCACACACCTGGACCTGTGGTGGAGAATCGGCCATAACAGGGCCCAAATGAAAATGACAGATCCCGCCTGTTTTTAAAGTGATTTATCAGACGGGATGAATTTGCTTTTCATTATTGCTGCTGTAGATTTCATCAGGAACAAGTTAGGATCATTATTTTCAGTCCAAAATATGAAACTGCATGAAATCCAATGAGGAACAGTCAGACAACAGTTCTGAGCCAAAGTGTGTGTGAGTGTGTGTGCGTGTGCGTGTGTGCGCGCGTGTGTGTGCGCGTGTGTGCGTGTGTGTGTGTGTGTGTGTGCGTGTCACTGAGTAAATTGGCCCAGCAAGTACAGCATGCTTCCCAAAAGGAAAATGTTTTCTGCACATCTTATAAAAGTCTTTCATGATGAAAGTGGTCTCAAATCATTCTTTGGAGTGAAGTTATTCAATGGCTGTTCGCAGACAAACAATGCCAACACAAACAACGTCTTTTCTTTTGCGTAAGGTGGAAAAGATTGACAAACACCTTTGACGCCTCCGATTCTAGTTCAGGACAGATAATTCGTATAGAGCAACAACATTTTAACAATGTTTTAAGTACAGTAAAATACAACACCACGCTCAAATATCAACTGGAAATGTTTTACGTGGAACTGTGTACTACAGGCCAACTGAGACATTTGAGCTGGTTCGCTGTTCCGCTGAGGAGAGGAGAGGGAGGGTGTCACTTCCTATAGTTCAAAGCCCTCTCAGAACCACTCATGCCACAGGCCCATTAGCTGTAATGAGTTAAAGTGACTGCTGGTATTCAAATTACCACGTCGTCGCTAAACGTACAAATGTAAATGTCTGAAAGCAGATCTGTTGGAATGTTTGATCTTTCGGCTCTAATTGCGTATCAAACAGGAGAGGGGAAATGTCAAAACCTTTACCACACCACACAGTTGCATAATGCTTTTCATGTGCACAATTAGCCCTGTGTTATATTCTAGGGCTTGACTTCGTACTGTATGCGGGTGGTGGAAAGATGATGATGATGATGGGGTTACCAGCTTACTGGCTTAGGCCTGAGTGCCCATCCCTGCTACACCTCACTGTAAAAGAAATATAGGCAGACAGGACAGCAGACAGACAGACAGACAGGCAGACAGGACGGCAGGCAGACAGATTGACAGACAGACAGGACGGCAGGCAGACAGACAGGCAGACAGACAGGACGGCAGGCAGACAGATTGACAGACAGACAGGACGGCAGGCAGACAGACAGGCAGACAGGACGGCAGGCAGACAGATTGACAGACAGACAGGACGGCAGGCAGACAGACAGGCAGACAGGACGGCAGACAGGACGGCAGACAGACAGATAGACAGGCAGGAAACAAGATAAGCCTGTCATGTCATCACACACACCTGGTGTCCATCCCCTAATTAGGACAGACTATATAAGTTTACTCTGTGTGTGGTATCTTTGTGTGGTATTGTTACATGTCATGTAAGCTGTGTTGAGTGACTGAGTGAGAGAGTGAGAGAGACTGAATGTATATTCAGTTTTTGCGTATTGTGTATTATTTTGTTTGTGCGTTTATTCGTATTAGAAAACCAAACAATTAAAACATGTGAGAATCCACATCATATCCAGAGACAGAGTAGCTTGTGTTGCACAGCTAAAATAACCCCTTGCAATCCAGCCAATATCCCAACTTTCACCATAGGACACAGTCAAATGCCATTGTCTCCTCGGATTTTACAGCGATATTGTGTCTCCGTCTTGACAATCACCTTCCAATATGTTTCACTACAAAATGGGGCCCAGCCCAAGGTTCTGTTATGGTTCTGCAGACCGGTCTCTGGTCTTTCGTACACATGGAGCAGTAGAAAGTTCCAGAAGACTTAGAACGGTCCAGTTGTTAAGTTAGAATGTGGCGCCTATATCCTGGATAATTACGTTCTCTGGTGACGAGGGGACACACGTGTATGTGACTATCTACCTGTCAGGCCTGAAAGCCCTGTGGTTTAACAGGCTAGCTCACACTCTTGTAAGGTGGACTGTCAGCCAGCTATTGTATGCTACGGGTCATTTGTGCAAGAGAGAGTCAATCTCTTTTGATGTTGATTGACCTATCAGTCACAGTAATGCATAAGCTGTCTGAGTGTGTGTACAGCGTGCTGTCATGGTTTGTGTGATGAATGAATGGGAAGATGCAAGAAAAATCAAATATTCTACGTCTCTCTCTCACACACACACACACACACACACGCATTCGTTTTGTGCTTCTTTGTGAGAACCCGAACCCCAGAAATCCATTTATAATACGACCTTAATGATAAAACTCAAGATAACCCTAAACCTAACCTACCATGCCTGAATTTCAAAGTAGCACCAATTCTAACACAATTCCCAATTGTATTTATATTTTTCCGAACCTAAGCCGGAAAACGACTAATGTTCCTTTTGGGACCTGCAGAAACACCTATAGGGACCGATTAGTCCGGTTTTACTTTGGTGGTTCCTAATATGCACACACACATACCACACACACACACCACACCACACCACACACCACACACCACACACCCACACACACCCACACACACACACAAACACACACACACACACACAACACACACACACAACACACCCACACACACACACACCACACCACACACCACACACCACACACCACACACACCACACACACACACAAACATTTTGTAGTCTGTTTGAATTTGCGCATTTACTTACTACACCACAAAGACAAGCGCTCTATTATCATAATTGTGCCATTGATTGTACATAACTCACTTTGTCTGCTTCTGATTACCATTTAATGTTGACTTATCCCAGGCAACGAATTAATTCTAATAATGTCAGTCTCGTAGAGTTCTATGATCTATCGCCCATCAACACCATTGATTCTCCCAAAGTTCATCCGCCCACAAGTGACTGGCATATCAGTGTTTTACATAAAAAGATTGAGCAGAGGCAATCTGCATGTCAGCAAAATGTCACCCTAATTGAGCCGGGGCCGACGTCATTGTCCCTTAAGGAAGTTCTGCCTGTTTTAAAAGCAGGACATGGACATGCGGCAGACACACACGGGACGTCGGTTAACGTTACGAAGGACGAACGCACCGACACAAAATGGCTGTAGTGACAGATGTGCCGCTCATCTCGTGTGAAATGTAAATGCCCCGTGATGAGAGGCGCTGTCATCCCCGGCAGGTGACGATGTAATCTGCATGGAAGATGCGTCTCTCATTTTATAGTCCTGCGAGTGCGTACGAAGTCACGACAGGAATAGGTTTCGTGGTCTCCGAACTAAGGAGCGTATACTATCATAGCACACACGTTAACGCTGCTAGGGGGAATTACAGGGCTCTGACTTTGTTAAGCCACATACTGTCCCTTTAGTTTTTTTTGTAGTACATGCAATTTCGGTCTGTGTGTACGTGTATACTTGGAGTGTGTGAGGGCTGTGTGTGTTTGTGCTTGCATTAGTACCCGTGTGTATGTTTTTGTGCATCTGGACGTTTGCTCGGGTGGTGGATAGTGCTGTTGTGACAGTGGACTGCCCTCAGAGGTCCGTGGATATCAGTGTAAATCCAGCCCAGGGGAGCTGTGAAAAAGCTAATAATACGTTATTGCAGTAGAGGTCCTGTCTGTCGTCTCGCCATCACCGCACCAGTGTCACCCTACACATGGACCACAGTGTGGTAATGACCAATAACGTGGAGGAGCAGTGAGTGAGAAGTGGCGCCAGAAGACACAGATAGAGAACCAGGACAGAGAAAAAGAGGTCTGGTAATGGGGACAGAAGACCAAGGTAGATAGAGAGAGAGGCCTGGTAATGGAGACAGAAGACCAGGGTAGATAGAGAGAGGGACCCGGTAATGGAGACAGAAGACCAGGGTAGATGGAGAGAGAGGGACCCGGTAATGGAGACAGAAGACCAGGGTAGATGGAGAGAGAGGCCTGGTAATGGAGACAGAAGACCAGGGTAGATAGAGAGAGAGGTCTGGTAATGGAGACAGAAGACCAGGGTAGATAGAGAGAGAGAGGCCTGGTAATGAAGACAGAAGACCAGGGTAGATGGAGAGAGAGAGGTCTGGTAATGGAGACAGAAGATCAAGGTAGATGGAGAGAGAGAGGCCTGGTAATGGAGACAGAAGACCAGGGGAGATGGAGAGAGAGAGGCCTGGTTATGGAGACAGAAGACCAGGGTTGAGAGAGAGAGAGGGACCTGGTTATGGAGACAGAAGACCAGGGTTGAGAGAGAGAGAGGGACCTGGTAATGGAGACAGAAGACCAGGGTTTAGAGAGAGGGACCTGGTAATGGAGACAGAAGACCAGGGTAGATAGAGGCCTGGTAATGGGGACAGAAGACCAGGGTAGATGGATAAAGGGACCTGGTAATGCAGACAGAAGACCAGGGTAGATAGAGAGAGGGACCTGGTAATGGAGACAGAAGACCAGGGTAGATAGAGAGAGGGACCTGGTAATGGAGACAGAAGACCAGGGTAGATGGAGACAGAGGCCTGGTATTGGAGACAGAAGACCAGGGTTGAGAGAGAGAGGGACCTGGTAATGGAGACAGAAGACCAGGGTTGAGAGAGAGAGGGACCTGGTAATGGAGACAGAAGACCAGGGTAGATAGAGAGAGAGGGACCTGGTAATGGAGACAGAAGACCAGGGTAGATAGAGAGAGAGGGACCTGGTAATGGAGACAGAAGACCAGGGTAGATGGAGACAGAGGCCTGGTATTGGAGACAGAAGACCAGGGTTGAGAGAGAGAGGGACCTGGTAATGGAGACAGAAGACCAGGGTTGAGAGAGAGAGGGACCTGGTAATGGAGACAGAAGACCAGGGTAGATAGAGAGAGAGGGACCTGGTAATGGAGACAGAAGACCAGGGTAGATAGAGAGAGAGGGACCTGGTAATGGAGACAGAAGACCAGGGTAGATAGATAGAGGGACCTGGTAATGGAAACAGAAGACCAGGGTAGATAGAGAGGCCTGGTAATGGAGACAGAAGACCAGGGTTGAGAGAGAGAGGGACCCGGTAATGGAGACAGAAGACCAGGGTAGATGGATAAAGGGGCCTGGTAATGGAGACAGAAGACCAGGGTAGATGGAGGACCAGGATGGAGACAATCCTGGGTGGAGAGAGAGAGCTGGGGACATTATAGCAGAAGACCAGGGTTGATAAAGATGCCTAGAAAGGGAGACAGAAGACCAGGGTTGAGAGAGAGAGGCCTGGTAATTGGGACAGAAGACCAGGGTAGACAGAGGGCTTGGGTGGTGAGAAGCCCAGAAGACGGGAACCAGCTCACCAGGTAGAACAGGAGTACTTAAGTGGTGCACCTGTCCCAATAGACATTACTACATCTGGTGTAAGTTATGTTAAAACCCAAAAGCCTTTAGAAGTCATTGTGAACTATTAGTTCCTCCAGTACTGGCATATTCAGTACTTTAAGAAGTGATGGTCAAGTTAGACAGAGCAAAGTTTGTTTTTCTTCAAATGAATTCATCTAAATCCAACTAAATGTGTGTGTGTGTGTGTGTGTGTGTGTGTGTGTGTGTGTGTGTGTGTGTGTGTGTGTGTGTGTGTGTGTGTGTGTGTGTGTGTGTGTGTGTGTGTGTGTGTGTGTGTGTGTGTGTGTGTGTGTGTGTGTGTGTGTGTGTGCGTGTGCGTGTGCGCATGCGTGTGGTTAAATCAGGAGTTTGCAACATGAAAGGCCTGGCTTAATTATTTCATCATGGCATTTTATTCATATTTAATGCCCAAGCATTTTACCCCGACCAAAAACTAGTCATTAGCAAGATATGGGTAAAGATGCTGTAAACTGGTAGAAGTGTTGTTGGGGTGTTTATTTCTTCCATCACAAAGAAATTGTAGAATTATGATTTATGTAAGTGACTTGAGGCTTACTCTCAGTATAACTTCTGTATGCACACTTTTTACACTCTATTCTTATTTTGCCTCGCTTGTTCAGAACAAAGTATTTTTTTTTAAATCAGCCCCCCAGAACATAAATAATAACTCAATTTTCAAACCTAAACATATTAAATATTCTTCCTTTGATCGACCAAGTGTTTTTGTTTTATGTTCAGCATGGTTTACAGTGATAAATTTCCCTCTAGAGCAGTCGGAAAACATTACAAACAAGTACAACATAAAACAAGCAAAAACAAAATACTGAATTTGCTCCAAATTGTAAGGGGGCCTGTGGGGCGGGGGGGGTGGTGTTCGGGGGCTGAGGCTGAGTCCCCCTGCTGGCAGAGCAGTGTATATCCTCACAGTAGACCAAGACACAAAGGCCAAGAGGTTTAAAGTAGGTGGCTATGCAAAATAATAATTCATTCAAACCATCCATACCCTGTAAGTGACCATGAGATATTGATTACAATTATTTATTAGTTTGTTTTGGCCTACACACTTCTTTCACTTCTTTCAGGGTGAGGAACCATCCTACATTATTCTGAAAAATGCAATTACTTTTTATTCCCAATCCTGTGTGAATCATAGCAGAAATAAGATCCGTTCAGATTCCGGCATTCAGGGCAGTTTAGTGTCTTCCCAGTTATCTAAATTCCTCCATTCCAGTGTGCCAAGTTGTGTTTGGGTTCGTATCCAGGGTCCTGGTTGTTATTTAAGCCTCACCGGACCAATTCCCATGATATCCTTGAATGTGACCATGGATCAATGTCTTTCATTCTGCAGGAATCCACAGCTTAAGCATTCAATGGTGCCCAACATATTTACTGGACTGTTATGAATGTTCCAATTACACTTAAAGTGATGAAGGCACATTTTCTGAGATTGTGGGATATCTGATTGGATCTGGCACAGTCTATTTCATGATCTCTGGTCTCTTAAGGAACTCCTGCGGTCAGCCAGGGCTTCAGGGAGGAAATGGAACCCTTACTTTTAGTAACGAACCCTCTCGATGCGTAGCCAAACCATTATGACTTTCTGGTTAATACAAAATGTGGTGCCCATGGCCCTTTTACTTGATATTGTGATTATTGTACATTTTACACATGTATTTGTTTTAGGATGATTTTGGATTTTGGTATGAAGTTGTAGGACCGTAAGGAGCTATCCCAAAGAAAATAATGACTTTAGTTTTATTTGGAATTGAAACAGATTCTGAATGAAATTTGGGAATTCTTTTAGTCATAATTTTATTTATTATTATTTTATTGTCCATTATAATGGAATTTATTTGTGAGGCGATGTGAAGGCGGTGTGAAGACAAAGGACAGTGTGAATACAATGTGAAAACGGTGTGAAGACGATGTCAAGACAGTGTGAGGTGATGTGAAAACGGTGTGAAGACGATGTGAAGACGGTGTGAAGACGGTGTGAAGGCGATGTGAGGGCGATGTGAAGATTATGTGAAGGCGGTGTGAAGACGCTGTGAAGACAAAAGGCGGTGTGAAGACGCTGTGAAGACAGAAGGCGGTGTGAAGGCGATATGAGGGCGATGTGAAGGCGAAGCTTAATTTGATCAGCTACCTCTACCTCTACGGTTGATATCCGTGTCATTTAGTGACACTGTTGAACACAGTGAAATAAAGTAATGCGAAAATCACAAGCACTACAAGAGGCAACACTGAGTAGCATGACCACGTTTAAATTGTTCATGTCCTCGTCCACCATAAAGCGCCATATACATATATGGGTTTACTAGTGGAAATGTGTCAAATGACCTTTCTGTCGCTCATTACACATGTTGCAAATACATCCAGGTAATGTTCCCTTTGTTCGGGTCCTTTGTCTCACTTCCTCTTTGCCTTCTCTAGGGGTTATGGATATTAATTGAAATCCCTCTCTGCTTGCCTTGTGTCAATGAGTCGATAGGTTTTTTGAGTGTACAGTGGACTCGGATGATAAGAACTCCTGTCACACTGTTAACTGATTAAAAAACAAAAAACAAGCTAACTCAAGGGCTTGACAGTTTGTGGACAGTTGCATGGGAGAGAGGCAATGCCCTTAATCCATGACATCACAAAAACAGTAGAGATGGTCACTCCCTGCAGAAATGGAAATATTTCAGACCATTCAGGTCCGAGAACATTGTTCACAGCCTCACATTTTTTTGTTCAAATGATTATAAGGTTGTCCGGACGAATCCAACAGTCTGCCTGGAGGTGGCATCATTCCGGTTGACTGAACAAAGGGTACGTTACACAACTTGCTCTTCGGAGAAACGGGAAGAGCTTTTGAAATGAAGTGTTTATCGGGATCTGGTGCTGGCTTCCAGAGAGAGCTGTGACTTTAAGAGGCCCATCCGTGCTGTTGATTAGTTTTACTGAGTGGGTATGCAGAGACCAATAAATTTAATATGAATAAATTAAAAATGTACCCTAGCAGAAAATTGCTTAGAAAACAACCACCTCCCCATTAAAATACGTATAGTAATGCCATTTATGTGCGGTAACTTGGGACTAGATATCACTGTAAATTAACACGCCATCCAACCGTAGTCAGGAATGTTTCACTTTTAACAAGGACTTATGAAAAGGCATTTACTCTAGTGTGTTCACTAATTAATTTGATATTCAAATGAGCTTATGTATTATAATTGCAAATATCCAAAATAAGAGTGGTTTAAAAAAGGAATAGTGTCAACAGAGATTGATGAGGCTTGCTTTGAAACTGCCATCTGTTTCAAATTTTTCAAACACAGAGGCATAGATTTAGCCCATTGCTGTATTATTCATCCTTTGCAGTACAATTCTCACTGTTTGCTTTGGTCAAACGGTGGCACTGTAGCACAGAAGAACATACACACAGAGAGGACACAAAGCTTCTGTATGTGGTCTGGGGGCCCTGGCGGAAGCTAGAGACTCCCTTGTCCCAATTAGAATTCACAAATGTGCTGGTAAATAAAATACTTTTGGTACATATATGGTGTTTATTAATAACCAGCACCATGATCGACGGACATCAACTGGAAAAGTGAATCTCTGTGTCCTGAATTTTTGTTAACTGTTGTTGTTTAAAATATATATACCGTTTTATTATCGAATTATATTATCTAATAAGACTCAGATATTACCAAGATCTGAATGTGTCTTATTATATCATGTTTTTATAATAAGATAAACTCATTGTTACTAGTTTCCCTTTTATAGTGTTACTGTGAAAATATCTTGAAATCCTAAATACTCAAAGGGAATTGGCTCTCGGAAGTCAAATAAAAGCATTTCTCAGCTGCTAATGCATTACAAATTTGCACATAGGACATATCGCTCTTGAGCAAAGATTAAACTAAATCTTGTAAATAATAAACACTGTAATCATTGCTCTCCTTCTGTACTCAGGAAATGACAGACAAAAACATTTACATCACCTCAATTACTACTGAATCCCTTTTTAAAACATGTGATTGTACTCTATAATAAGTATTATTAAAAATACTATTCCCCCCAGCACATATACAATTATTTCCATATAAATTACAATAAACTTAGCGGGACAGAGTATCAGCAAGTTGCCACTTCCTGGTTGTATGTATACGAACCGTAGGCTGGTCTCGTTTTAACCGGTAGATCAGCCAGAATATAGCAAACTTTTAATGATTAAAATCCGATCCTCCTAGCCGGAGCAGTCACCTCTAGAGAGGAGCAGCCATATATCCAGCAAAAAGGGGGCGCCCTTCGGATGTCATTTTGTTAGCTGCATGGGTAGCCTAGCCCTCAAAAAGCCCTGAGAAAATCACAGAAAATACATAAGTATTCACAGCCTTTCACATGACACTCAAAATTAAGGCCAGGTACATACTGTTTCTACTGATCACCCTTGAGATGTTTCTACAACTTGATTGGTAGAAACATAGTTAGGGAGGTGTCCAAAAACCCAATGGTCACTCTGACAGAGCTCCAGCATTGCTTTGTGAACAGAGGAGAACGTTCCAGAAGGACAACCATCTCTGCAGCACTCCAGCAATCAGTGCTGGATGATTGAGTGGCAAAAGAGAAAACATGTCGGAACATGACATCCCGACTGTAGTTTGCCAAAAGGCACCTGAAGGACTCAGACCATGAGACTCTAGATTCTCAGACACCACACACAGAGGGAACTTATATAGACTATCTTAATGAGGGGATGGGCACCAGGTGTGTGAGATGACAGGACTATTACATGATTAACATAGAAGTAGATATAGCTAGAAGGCCGGTGACGAGGAACGCCGAAGCCAGCAAGTCGACAATTGTGGGGCGTTATGACAGTATCGGTGTACAAGTATATGAACACAGTATCGGTGTACAAGTATATGAGCACAGTATCGGTATACAAGTATATGAGCACAGTATCGGTGTACAAGTATATGAGGCAGTATCAGGGTACAAGTATATGAACACAGTATCGTGTACAAGTATATGAGCACAGTATCGGTGTACAAGTAAATGAGGCAGTATCAGGGTACAAGTATATGAACACAGTATCGGTGTACAAGTATATGAGGCAGTATTGGTGTACAAGTACATGAGCACAGTATCGATGTACAAGTACATGAGCACAGTATGGGTGTACAAGTATATGAGCACAGTATCGGTGTACAAGTATATGAGCACAGTATCAGGGTACAAGTATATGAACACAGTATTGGTGTACAGGTACATGAGCACAGTGTCGGTGTACACAAGTATATGAGCACAGTATCGGTGTACAAGTATATGAGGCAGTATTAGCACGATACTGGATACTTGTATCGCGTGCATCCCTATCCCAAATCCTTTACTCCAGTCCTGATACATCAACACACGAACACTTAAAGGGAGGAGAGTGGATGGAGGGCTCAGCTGCAGGTATCAGGTCTCTGTACCGTTACCATGACATTGTAAAAGTGTTACCTCGTTATCACAATGTCACGGCAGCAGAGCGATGTGCTGCGAGAGAAGATGTTGTGTTTGGGGAGTGGATGGAGGGCTCAGCTGCAGGTATCAGGCCTCTGCAGATGAGATGATTAATTAAAGCTCTATTAAGGTTATTGAGATACATCCCCCCGCCTGGCAGTGAATAAAAGTGGATCTAGTGTGCGGGGGGGAGATGCCTCCTCTACTCATCTGACATTAGCGACTCTGCACCCGGCTCCTAGGCCCCCAATAGTCTATCCACAGGGGCCATCTCCGCTCCCTACCTTGCCAGAGAGACACTCACATCCTAGCTGCGAAAAAGGAGTGCAGGGTTTTAATCCCCCATTTGGGTGGCTGCTCCTCCCCATCTGTCAGGAGCATTACTGGAGACGAGGCACAGGGTGCATCTATGGTTCCATACCGCCCTCATTTCTTTGCCTCCTTGCCAGAAGCGCCCTTCCTGTTCTTTGCACCCTTCCTGGCCCACTCTCTGTACTGCTAACGTGGACAGAGGTTTTGTGCATTAACAAAAACCGGACAACACTAAAAACAATGTCAGGGCACTCGATTGATCTGCATATGAATACATCAGATCCGGATTTCTTCTTCTATGTTTTTGTCTTCCATCATTTACCACAGGCCACTTGCACAATTCAATCAGAAGTTTTTTTCCCTCCATAATGAATTAAAGGTCTGGCATAAAAAATGAGGACCATATGTTGAAATCCCACCACTGCCTCCGACAACGCATTATCCATACAGGAGGTTGTCTAAACAGAACTTATGCAAATTCAGATCACTGGTCTAAAGGGACGACGGCATTACAAACGGAATGAATCATTGTTATTTTCAACGCCGTTCTCTCAGGCCAGCGGTTTATGTCTTTGGCTACTGTCACGATTGGTGTGGTGGCGTTGCTACACTTCCATTTCGGTGATCCACTTCCGTGTTTTTGTGTTCACTAGCTGTGATTACTTCCTCTTTCACGTGGTCACAGCTGTTAGTAATCTGTCACTTTATGTGGGGATAAAAGGGGTCGCTAGCAAGTCACTCCTTGCTTAGCATTGTTTGTTACTACATGTCACTGTGTTTTAGAGGTGAGTGTTTGTATATATATAGCTGTCGTTCTTAAACGTTTGTGTGTAAGTCGCTATGTGCGCATCTTTGATTTAAGTTCACAGTTTAGTGTGTTTTTTCGCCGTACTCGGTTTGTTTTATGTTCAGGTTGTCTTTAATAAACCTGGTTAAACGGATCTATTGGCTCTGCACATGGCTTTCACCGCACTACGCCGCTCCATCCGTGACAGAATGCTAAGCCACCCAAAAAGCCCGCAGAGCCGGACGGTGAGTGGATTCCTCGGAGGGGCAAGCTATAGCGCTCCGAGGTATGAAGCTCACCGTCAACCCACGGAGCAGCAGGAGCGGCGCTACACCTGGCAGGGTGATTGGGGGTCCGACTCCCTCTCCTCGGATGATGAGGAGGCGGTCTACGAGCGAGTGGAGGAGGACTCCCTGGAAGACGCCCTGCTATGGGATCCCGTCCTCAGTCGACTAGTCCCCGCAACATCGGACGTCGGCTGGGGCGGGCAGAAGACACCGCCCACTGTTCCGGGGCTGCAGACAGGAGGAGGAAAACCCCTGGAGCTACAGCCACTACCCCCGCCGTGGGAAGACCCTTTTCTGCCGCCGACGTCAGGGACAGAAAACCCCCGGAGGGGTTGGATGACCAGCCCACGGCCATTATCAGGACGTGGTGGAGGACATGGCTGGATTTACAGGAGCCAGCGCCTGAGATGGTCGCCACCACGCTTGCGCCTGAGATGGTCGCCGTCACGCCAGCGTCCACGATGGTTCCTGCCGTCCCGCCAGCGCCCAAGATGGCTGCCGCCGTCACGCCAGCGTCCACGATGGCCCCCGCCGTCACGCCAGCGCCCACGATGGTTCCTGCCGTCCCGCCAGCGCCCAAGATGGCTACCGTCGTCCCGCCAGCGCTCAAGATGGCTGCCGTCATCCCGCCGGCGCTCAAGATGGCTGTTGCCGTCACGCCAGCGCCCACGATGGCTCCCGCCGTCACGCCAGCGTCCACGATGGCTCCCGCCGTCCCGCCAGCGCTCAAGATGGCTGCCGCCGTCACGCCAGCGTCCACGATGGCTCCTGTCGTCCCGCCAGCGCTCAAGATGGCTGCCGCCGTCCCGCCAGCGCTCAAGATGGCTGCCGCCGTCCCGCCAGCGCTCAAGATGGCTGTTGCCGTCACGCCAGCGCTCAAGATGGCTGCCGTCGTCCCGCCAGCGCTCAAGATGGCTGCCGTCGTCCCGCCAGCGCCCAAGATGGCTGCCGCATCGCCGCCCACAATGGCTGCCGCATCGCCGCCCACAATGGCTGCCGCATCGCCGCCCACGAGGGCCGCGCCACGACGACGTTCACGATGGCCGCCGCCACGACGACGCTCACGATGGCCGCCGCCACGACGACGCTCACGATGGCCGCCGCCACGACTACGCTCACGATGGCCGCCGCCACGACTACGCTCACGATGGCCGCCGCCACGACTACGCTCACGATGGCCGCCGCCACGACGACGCTCACGATGGCCGCCGCCACGACTACGCTCACGATGGCCGCCGCCACGACGACGCTCTCGATGGCCGCCGCCACGACGACGCTCACGATGGCCGCCGCCACGACCACGCCACGATGGCCGCCGCCACGACCACGCTCACGATGGCCGCCGCCACGACCACGCTCACGATGGCCGCCGCCACGACCACGCTCACGATGGCCGCCGCCACGACCACGCTCACGATGGCCGCCGCCACGACCACGCCACGATGGCCGCCGCCACGACCACGCCACGATGGCCGCCGCCACGCCGCCCACGATGGCCTCCGCCACGTCGCCCACGATGGCCTCCGCCACGTCGCCCACGATGGCCTCCGCCACGTCGCCCACGATGGCCTATGCCACGTCGCCCACGATGGCCTCCGCCACGTCGCCCACGATGGCCGCCGCCACGACGCACCCTGAGCCGCTCAAACTGGCGGCCTCTCAGCCGCTCGAGATGGCGGTCGGCTACCGTGGCCTATTCAGGACTGGACCCGTCCTGATGGACTAACCCATTGGGTTTAACTGTAGGTCCTGTCTTGTTGCTCCCTTGTGGTTTTTGTTGGTTCGTTCGGCTATCTGGGGAGCTAGCCTTTTAGTGGGGGATACTGTCACGATTGGTGTGGTGGCGTTGCTACACTTCCATTTCGGTGATCCACTTCCGTGTTTTTGTGTTCACTAGCTGTGATTACTTCCTCTTTCACGTGGTCACAGCTGTTAGTAATCTGTCACTTTATGTGGGGATAAAGGGGTCGCTAGCAAGTCACTCCTTGCTTAGCATTGTTTGTTACTACATGTCACTGTGTTTTAGAGGTGAGTGTTTGTATATATATAGCTGTCGTTCTTAAACGTTTGTGTGTCGCCGTACTCGGTTTGTTTTATGTTCATGTGTCTTTAATAAACCTGGCATCTTTGATTTAAGTTCACAGTTTAGTGTGTTTTCGCCGCGGCGCTACACCTGGCAGGGTTTGTTTTATGTTCAGGTTGTCTTTAATAAACCTGGTTAAACGGATCTATTGGCTCTGCACATGGCTTTCACCGCACTGACCACGCCGCTCCATCCGTGACAGCCACCACGCTTGCGCCTGAGATGGTCGCCGTCACGCCAGCGTCCACGATGGTTCCTGCCGTCCGCCAGCGCCCAAGATGGCTGCCGCCGTCACGCCAGCGTCCACGATGGCCCCCCGCCGTCACGCCAGCGCCCACGATGGTTCCTGCCGTCCCGCCAGCGCCCAAGATGGCTACCGTCGTCCCGCCAGCGCTCAAGATGGCTGCCGTCATCCCGCCGGCGCTCAAGATGGCTGTTGCCGTCACGCCAGCGCCCACGATGGCTCCCGCCGTCACGCCAGCGTCCACGATGGCTCCCGCCGTCCCGCCAGCGCTCAAGATGGCTGCCGCCGTCACGCCAGCGTCCACGATGGCTCCTGTCGTCCCGCCAGCGCTCAAGATGGCTGCCGCCGTCCCGCCAGCGCTCAAGATGGCTGCCGCCGTCCCGCCAGCGCTCAAGATGGCTGTTGCCGTCACGCCAGCGCTCAAGATGGCTGCCGTCGTCCCGCCAGCGCTCAAGATGGCTGCCGTCGTCCCGCCAGCGCCCAAGATGGCTGCCGCATCGCCGCCCACAATGGCTGCCGCATCGCCGCCCACAATGGCTGCCGCATCGCCGCCCACGAGGGCCGCGCCACGACGACGTTCACGATGGCCGCCGCCACGACGCTCACGATGGCCGCCGCCACGACGACGCTCACGATGGCCGCCGCCACGACTACGCTCACGATGGCCGCCGCCACGACTACGCTCACGATGGCCGCCGCCACGACTACGCTCACGATGGCCGCCGCCACGACGACGCTCACGATGGCCGCCGCCACGACTACGCTCACGATGGCCGCCGCCACACGACGCTCTCGATGGCCGCCGCCACGACGACGCTCACGATGGCCGCCGCCACGACCACGCTCACGATGGCGCCGCCACGACCACGCTCACGATGGCCGCCGCCACGACCACGCTCACGATGGCCGCCGCCCACCACGCTCACGATGGCCGCCGCCACGACCACGCTCACGATGGCCGCCGCCACGACCACGCTCACGATGGCCGCCGCCCGACCACGCTCACGATGGCCGCCGCCACGCCGCCCACGATGGCCTCCGCCACGTCGCCCACGATGGCCTCCGCCACGTCGCCCACGATGGCCTCCGCCACGTCGCCCACGATGGCCTATGCCACGTCGCCCACGATGGCCTCCGCCACGTCGCCCACGATGGCCGCCGCCACGACGCACCCTGAGCCGCTCAAACTGGCGGCCTCTCAGCCGCTCGAGATGGCGGTCGGCTACCGTGGCCTATTCAGGACTGGACCCGTCCTGATGGACTAACCCATTGGGTTTAACTGTAGGTCCTGTCTTGTTGCTCCCTTGTGGTTTTTGTTGGTTCGTTCGGCTATCTGGGGAGCTAGCCTTTTAGTGGGGGATACTGTCACGATTGGTGTGGTGGCGTTGCTACACTTCCATTTCGGTGATCCACTTCCGTGTTTTTGTGTTCACTAGCTGTGATTACTTCCTCTTTCACGTGGTCACAGCTGTTAGTAATCTGTCACTTTATGTGGGGATAAAAGGGGTCGCTAGCAAGTCACTCCTTGCTTAGCATTGTTTGTTACTACATGTCACTGTGTTTTAGAGGTGAGTGTTTGTATATATATAGCTGTCGTTCTTAAACGTTTGTGTGTAAGTCGCTATGTGCGCATCTTTGATTTAAGTTCACAGTTTAGTGTGTTTTCGCCGTACTCGGTTTGTTTTATGTTCAGGTTGTCTTTAATAAACCTGGTTAAACGGATCTATTGGCTCTGCACATGGCTTTCACCGCACTACGCCGCTCCATCCGTGACAGCTACGCAGTCTCCGTTTGGCACGAGATACTATTTTCTTTAAACGAATCAATTGAGACCCAGCGCGGCGAACATGTAACTTACAATATGCATCACTTATATGCACACCGCATAATGATATAATGGCTTAATCTGGCTTATGAATCAAACATGCATATGGCATCGCTCACCCAGGAAACCAGATAGCGTGGAATTCTAGCCAACATCCACTTGACAACTCCACTCCAGAAATTAACTCTCAAATCCCATAGAGCTCCATCTGGTGCTTACATAAGCGGCGTCAAGCAAACGGCTAATTTAACAGCACAATATTCAATGTAGGTGTTTTGCCGTGTCATTTTGCCCATTATTTTAATTCGTCAGTACAAAATAATACATAGTTAATGTGTTTTCAGCCAGAAATTCAATTAAGCATTGATACTATTTAGGTCTGAATTTGTATAGCAAAAGGTTCTACAGTTTGATGGAATATAACTTCTGCTCAATCAGAAACCACATTTTCGTAAAACACACAACATGAATATAGCAGAGCACCTTAGAAAAACTGTTTCTCCCCTCTTGCCCCCCTCCGGCACACAGCCCCGTCCACCGGGCCAGGAAAGCATACCAACCAGGACAAAGCATTGGCATGGCAGCCTTTGATAACAGGCAACTATTTACACAATTTAAAGGCTGTGAATCAATCACTCAAAAGGAGCAATGTGCCATACAACTCACTATAAAGAGCCGATCCAACCAACATAAATACACACACACACACACACACAACACGCTTGACACCAGGCCCCACTGTCTGAACACATTGACTTCAAGATGCAAATGGGTGGATTTGAAATACAGCCTCTGTAGGGTTCTGCCTGACCACTTGAATGTTGTATCCATGCTGGGGATTATTCTCTTTACAGCAGAAAGTCCTGTGCTTGAATGGCAGAGCCCTTAAAGTAGCTCCTGCTGCTTCCGACGGCCTCCCAAACGAGATTAGAGCCACGGTTGCCCTCAGTCCTGAATCCCAATCCCCTGCAGTTTGATTGTGTGTAACCAGCCTGTGTCGCCACTGACAGTTTTCTATTGACACCAAGGTACGGTGAAGTCTTAAAGCATCTTGAAATGTAGCGGTCAAAACAGAATAAGGGAATAGTTTGAACACAGTTACCCAATAAAAAGAGATATGATAATGTTTATTGAACACGAAATCATGTCATTTCTGTACAGTGGTTTCATCTCATGATGTTTGGCAATCAACCCTTTAACACATTTGTAGAACAGCTCAACGGAAAGAAACAGTAGACCTGCCTGAACTCCCAAACCCCCGATTGCCACTGACTTCTAATGAATATACGACTGTTATTTATATTAACATTTGTGGGGGAAAACAAAACACTTTGAAGATATTTCCAAATGTGCCTGTTAGGATACTGAGAGAAAAAAATAATTTTTACACTACATATAAAAAAACGAATACAGAACCCTGTTTACCACTAATAAATAATTAATTACGCCCAACGGAATAAATAAGAGATAAACACTCCATTTTAGTTTCTTAGACCTTCTAATGAGTGTTTTTTCAAATGACTGTCAGCGACCTTTTATATGGAAAATACAAAAAACTACTGAATGACAGGAATCCGACGTTAAACTGTCGAGTATTTACTGGGTCAATACCTTTCTCCCCTGTTTCCGTGGCATTTCTCTGACTACATTCAATGCCACTGACAATCTTATTTAACAAACATATTCTCTTTCTTTTGAATCCTCTACTCACCGTTAGAAAACTACATCCCAGTGGGTGTGTGAGAAAGACTTTGGATAGATAGATAAATACTTTGTCCCACCACCCCACAGGGTGCACCTCTGACAGGGGTCCCCTCCTTTGGCACTGGGTACCCGTGTGACTGGGCACTGCTGCAGGCTCCTATGCGCTCTTCTTAGGCTTGCTGTAGAGAGGGGCAGGTCGTGGGGAGCGGCTCCCAGGCCTAGAGACAGAGGGCCTGGAGACAGAGGGCGGTTTGTGTACCTCAGTCTTCACTGAGCTGGTTGCTGGTTTGGGTGCGTGCCCCACTATGGGGGAGGTGGCGCTGGTCTCACTCTTGTCCTGTGGCGCATGCCGCTTTGCACTTGACTGCCTGGAAGGTTTGCCACTTGTATGGGACTGTAAGGATAGGACACTCACATTCATCCCAACCAACATGTTCACCTCAGAACGACAAATACTGGGCTCTCAATAGCTTGGTTCACCTTGGGCGAAATCTGGCACCATCTAGTGGCGAATGACTATCAAAAGCTGAATAATTACAAAAATCATGTTCTTAAAAGCGAAACAATCACATTTCAAATCATACACTCAAAGTGTGTTTTCAACAAAAATATGTCATGGATGGCTTATTGTAAAGGGTGCGTATCAATGTCTCATGTGACAGTATAAAACAAAAGAAAGTATAACGGTAACATAATTCCCTGTGTTGTGAAAAAAGTCCTAAAGGACTGACCTGTGAATTAGGGGGGTTGAGTGAGTTGCAGACTTTTACAGCAGAGCCGTTGGTTTTCAATTCAACGAATGATGTGGCAGCAACCTTCTTTGGTCTCTACAGTGGAATTACAGAGATATCAGAGAAGACATTAGAGAAGTGCACTTGAGCCTAAATAACCCTAAATAATATAGAGGGCCTGCTAAAACTCTAGGTGACGACTCCCAAGTCTTTAAGAGTAACTCACTGCCCTTGTTCAGCCTTTGCCCCCCCCCCCCTTCAGGATGTATTCAGACCCCTTCATATTCTCTATATTTTACTGTGCTGTAGACCTAATTCATGATGGATAACGTTTATTGTTTTGCAATCGATCTTCACAAAATACGGCAAAATGATCAATCAAGATGAAGCATGGTGGTGGGAGCATAAAGCTATGGGGGTGCTTCTCAGCGGACGGACTACTGAGAGACATGTCAGGCTGAGGAAATGATGACCGTACAAATTATATAGAAGTCCTTGAAGAATCCACAGTGAACAGAATGTGGTAAAAATGCATATTTCAGCATGACTCAGACTTGAAGCACTTAGCCAAGACAAAGCTGTGAATGTCCTTGAGTAACTCAGTGAAAGCCCGGATTGAATCTGATCCTAAATCTGTGTAGAGACCGGAAGATTGCATTTCACCAAAGCACTGGGGTGAACTGTGAATTCTTGAAGTGAATGGGTCTAAATACTTTCCAAAGGCAGTCACACAGTGGGCATAACAAAAGTTTTACAAAGGTCTACACAGCACTCATGTAAGTGTTGCTTTTGTGGATGTATTGGTTAAAATCGAGAGAATAAATTGTATAGAGAGGGAAATAACACAACTTTGAATGTATTTCCTTCATCATGGAACACACATCAAAATTGGAGGAAAGATGGCATCACCAGGACATTGCAAAGATTAGTAGTCCGCCATTGTAAACCATGGTGACAGCAGCATCATGCTGTGGGGCTATTTCTTTCAGCAGGTACAGGGAAAATGATAATGAATAACTGCAAATATCAAGATATGTAATTGCTGCTTTCAACACAACAACAAATCGATGCACACATTCCAAAAAGAATGCATGATTTTACTTTATTTCTTACTTTATCTCAAATAAAAGCATACATTTTCAATTGCATAGGATGCCACATTCAGTATAACTATAGATGTAGACACTTTATAATCAAATTGTATAATTGTCCGCTAGGAAACACCTGAGACATTTTGGATGTTGTTGAGCTTTGTATTGGTTTTGGTAAACAGATATCAGAACCAAATTCAGATAGGTGTTTAAGGTGAGCCTGTTTTTAACCTGCTGCTTTACTGTCTCCCATCACCATGCCGACCATCTTTCATTCATCGGTCTGCTAATACAGACAGACAGGGAACTGGTCAACCGAGAGGGATGTGGCCTGGCAGTTGATATTACCACAATGTTTTCCAATAGCACATAATCATTTATTTCCACCAGCATAATGTGCACGACCAATACAATGGTATGTCTTATCTAGATATGAATGGACGTGACCTCTATGTTGGAGAGCTAAAATACCACTATAATACCAAAGTATATGTCTAGTAACTAAGTGCCAGAATGTGTTTCACTATAACTAAGCTGTTCTGTACTGTCAGAAATATATATTTTACTGATTAGTTACTTAAAATGGAGTCTATGCCAATAGTACAGTCCCAGTTTAGTGTGAGTGGTGGGTTTGTTTACTACAGTACCTGGTTAGTGTGAGTGTTGGGTTTGTTTACTACAGTACCTGGTTAGTGTGAGTGGTGGGTTTGTTTCCTACGAGACCAGTTTAGTGCTAGTGGTGGGTTTGTTTACTATAGTACCTGGTTAGTGTGAGTGGTGGGTTTGTTTACTACAGTGACTGGTTAGTGTGAGTGGTGGGTTTGTTTACTACAGTACCTGGTTAGTGTGAGTGGTGGGTTTGTTTACTATAGTACCTGGTTAGTGTGAGTGATGGGTTTGTTTACTATAGTACCTGGTTAGTGTGAGTGGTGGGTTTGTTTACTACAGTATCTGGTTAGTGTGAGTGATGGGTTTGTTTACTACAGTACCTGGTTAGTGTGTGTGGTGGGTTTGTTTACTACAGTACCTGGTTAGTGTGAGTGATGGGTTTGTTTACTACAGTACCTGGTTAGTGTGAGTGATGGGTTTGTTTACTATAGTACCTGGTTAGTGTGAGTGATGGGTTTGTTTACTATAGTACCTGGTTAGTGTGAGTGGTGGGTTTGTTTACTACAGTATCTGGTTAGTGTGAGTGATGGGTTTGTTTACTACAGTACCTGGTTAGTGTGTGTGGTGGGTTTGTTTACTACAGTACCTGGTTAGTATGAGTGATGGGTTTGTTTACTACAGTACCTGGTTAGTGTGAGTGATGGGTTTGTTTACTACAGTACCTGGTTAGTGTGTGTGGTGGGTTTGTTTACTACAGTAACAGTTTAGTGTGAGTGGTGGGTTTGTTTTCTACAGTAACAGTTTAGTGTGAGTGGTGGGTTTGTTTACTACATTAACAGTTTAGTGTGAGTGGTGGGTTTGTTTACTACAGTACCTGGTTAGTGTGAGTGGTGGGTTTGTTTACTATAGTACCTGGTTAGTGTGAGTGGTGGGTTTGTTTACTATAGTACCTGGTTAGTGTGAGTGATGGGTTTGTTTACTACAGTACCTGGTTAGTGTGAGTGGTGGGTTTGCTGCTGGTGTTTTCTGTGTCTCTCCCGTCTGTGAGCTCCTTGATTACAGGGGTCCTGCAGCCACATAAGGTGTCCTCCAGCCTGGCCTCTTCTTCAGCCATGTTTTCACACTTAGCTTTAGGATCTAATGTTAGCCTAGACTTTTGTCCTTCATTGTCCTGGGAGAAGCTGAGAGAGAGCTCATTTAGCACATCGCTGACCACCTCAGTCCCCTCCTTCTCCAGCCCCTCTGGGTCATCTCGGAACAGACGCATCATCTCCAGCACGTTGGTAGGCGTGGCAGGCATGCTGGTGTCACCCTGTAAGACACAGTACCAGCACCTACTGTTAGAACCTCTCTAAAGAAATATCAGCAATCTGCAATCAACCCCATGCCAGTATCCAGTTCCATCATGCAGCAGTATCAGAGCTATGCCTTCCTGTACTCATTATTGTTCATGTGAAATGTAGCTGAGTGACGCTACTCACTGTGATCCAGGGGTTATCCAGCAGCTCATTGGCTGTGATGCGATGGGCGGGGTCAACTTTCAAGAGACATCTCAACACTTTCTTAGCTGATGAGACAAAAAAAACGGACAGTCACTAATTAGATTTAAGTGTTGCACTAATATATAAACACCCATTCAATGGACATTTAAATGTTTATCTTAGCTCTATACTAATATGTTCGAAACAAAGTAATGCAATAATAACTTGTGTAAGATGGAAGTGCATCAACTCAACCTGAATGTCGTCATGTACTACTGGAGATGCTAGAAATATCAAATGAGTCATAGAGGTTGAGATCCAGTGGAACTATACGTTACCTGCGTCACTGATTGTGTCCCAAATAGGTGCGTTGAAGTTTAGTTCTCCCTTCTTAATCACCTCGAAAAGTCTTTCCTCAGAGCAGGCAATGAATGGAGGATCCCCACAGAGCCTGTATGGAGACACGCACGCCTCTAAAACTATAATACACCTGTCTCTGTCCCTGGGCTAACTGGACATACAGCTGATACACTGCACTGTGATAGACAGATGAGATAGAAGCAAGTGCTAACAGCATGTACATGATGACCCCAACACTCCACACATCACACTGCTGAATGTATTCATGATACTAACAGCATGTACATGATGACCCCAACACTCCACACATCACACTGCTGACTGTACTTATAATACTTACAGCATGTACATGATGACCCCAACACTCCACACATCACACTGCTGACTGTACTCATGATACTAACAGCATGTACATGATGACCCCAACACTCCACACATCACACTGCTGACTGTATTCATGATACTAACAGCATGTACATGATGACCCCAACACTCCACACATCACACTGCTGACTGTATTCATGATACTAACAGCATGTACATGATGACCCCAACACTCCACACATCACACTGCTGACTGTATTCATGATACTAACAGCATGTACATGATGACCCCAACACTCCACACATCACACTGCTGACTGTACTCATGATACTAACAGCATGTACATGATGACCCCAACACTCCACACATCACACTGCTGACTGTACTTATGATACTAACAGCATGTACATGATGACCCCAACACTCCACACATCACACTGCTGACTGTACTTATAATACTTACAGCATGTACATGATGACCCCAACACTCCACACATCACACTGCTGACTGTACTTATGATACTAACAGCATGTACAAGATGACCCCAACACTCCACACATCACACTGCTGACTGTATTCATGATACTTACAGCATGTACATGATGACCCCAACACTCCACACATCACACTGCTGACTGTACTTATAATACTTACAGCATGTACATGATGACCCCAACACTCCACACATCACACTGCTGACTGTATTCATGATACTAACAGCATGTACATGATGACCCCAACACTCCACACATCACACTGCTGACTGTACTCATGATACTAACAGCATGTACATGATGACCCCAACACTCCACACATCACACTGCTGACTGTATTCATGATACTTACAGCATGTACGTGATGACCCCAACACTCCACACATCACACTGCTGACTGTACTTATGATACTAACAGCATGTACATGATGACCCCAACACTCCACACATCACACTGCTGACTGTATTCATGATACTTACCGCATGTACATGATGACCCCAACACTCCACACTACACACTGCTGACTGTATTCATGATACTAACAGCATGTACATGATGACCCCAACACTCCACACATCACACTGCTGACTGTATTCATGATACTTACAGCATGTACATGATGAGCCCAACACTCCACACATCACACTGCTGACTGTATTCATGATACTAACAGCATGTACATGATGACCCCAACACTCCACACATCACACTGCTGACTGTACTCATGATACTAACAGCATGTACATGATGACCCCAACACTCCACACATCACACTGCTGACTGTATTCATGATACTAACAGCATGTACATGATGAGCCCAACACTCCACACATCACACTGCTGACTGTATTCATGATACTTACAGCATGTACATGATTACCCCAACACTCCACACATCACACTGCTGACTGTATTCATGAGCGTGAATCACCTCAGGTGCTGAAACAGAGGAGAGACCTCACCAGTCACTGGTACAGACCGTACCCCAAGTGTTAGCGTGTCACAGTTAATTGTGCCATCCTTACCCATGTAGATAGGCGTCCCACAGGTGGATTTGAGCATGTTCTCACTGCCAACACCACCCTTCTTCACTGACAACCCAAAGTCTGTCACCTGAGAGGACAAACAGCAGACACTGATCCCCACGCCTTCATAATGTCTGACAGACTCAGGTATATTTTAAGAGCTATTGCTTCTATATTGCTCTAGATGAATAACAATATGATATTATGTTATGGTCTCGCACGTTTGCTAATGGCAGGCAGGAGTACAACTGGAGAGAATGACCCCCCTCCTGGCAGATAAAAGCATTTCATACTGTGCCAGGACAACAGTGTCTTTCAGCGGGGTGTTTCTGCTTTGTTTAAGCTCACACTCCAGATATCTGCTTCGGCTGGCGATCCGTCAATGCACACAGCATGCTGGGCCCGGCCCGGTAATTTGTCTGAAAGGATGCTCCCGATTCACTCTTTATACGGAGTGATATGCAAGAGAACCCGGGGGGTGTTTGTTTTCATGACGAGGTAGCATTTCAAACCGTTCACACGGTGTGGGGAAGTGGGAGGAAGGGCCCACCAGGAGCCTGTCCCATAGTCCCCGGGGAGACCGGCTGGATGAGAAACCACGGCGGCGAGTCTCTGTTTGTTTGTGTCGCACCTTGATATTGATCATGTCATTATCATCGCCGTGGCGATAACTCTTCACCAGAATGTTCTCCAGTTTCAGGTCCCGGTGCACGATGTCTGAAATAAGAAAAGAAACGCAACCTCTTTAGAGAGGACCAACTATAATGGCTTTCGATATGTCTTTAGCGGAGAGGACAAATATGATGGCTAAAGCGGTTAAAGGCAACACCCACAATGAGTTATTTTCATCAGGTGACCCTCTTCCCAACCTTAATCAATCACGGATGGCATCGAGTGTTCCCCTGGGAACCAGCCTGATTCACTAAGACAGAGAGTGGATCTGCCACAGCTGAAGTCCCTGAGATTGGGACCAAACAGCTACTTTATCCTCAGAAAAATCACAAGTGCCCGGCTAAATTAAAGCAATCCATATGACGAATCTCTAGGTATCGGACGACTTTCAGAAACGGCGGGCCACAAAGCATCAGTGGTCATTACGGGAGATGTGCAGAAAGGAGCTACGGATTCTGAGACAGTTAAGAGAGTTATAAAGGTTGGATTAGGTGCTGCCGCAAGATTGACTTGATGGGATGGAAAATAAAGTGTCAGCGCACACATATTAGTTCTTGAGAAGTTCTGTCCTCTGGAGTCCTGAAGTTCAACTGTGTTAAAGTGATTTTGTGAGAGGGGTGGAGCTGGCTCAGCCACTACGGAATCATCTGCTATAACGCACACATGTAGATGGAGGTCAGGGAGATGTCAACTTGAAATAAAACTACTTCGGGTGTACAAGAGTGGATTAACCTCAGTGTTCATCTGGCAACACCAGCAAGAACTGCTACAAGGGACAAAGTGCATCGCAATATACGGCACGGGAAACATGAACACATAACTAGTGGCGTGGTGACTAAACGACGTGTCACATTCAATGTTAAATGCACATTATGGTTAAGGTCACTACCTGCGGTTGAGTCACGGCTAACAGCTAACCACCACGTCCCGCTGGTGTCATTAGTCGCCATAGAAGAGCGGCACGACAGCACATGGGGGACTCTTTGTGTGAAAACACACCTATTAATCAGTATTCCTTCCCAGCTCGTTGTAAATGAGTCATTAGCCCCATGTAATGGTGTCTCATTGCCAGGCAACGTCCTAAATTACCTCTAACTAGAGATTTCCCCATCAGGAGGGGAAAGAAATAGAGCATCTTCAAATAAACCCCTCAGACTCAATTAGAGGGACGCATTTTTTTTTTGGTGGCCGGCATTTGTTCATTACCCCGTTATTAGAATAAGGCAGATTCCGTAATGACCGAGAGACATAATGTGGTATCGTCTCTCTGATTATCACACGTCAACGAGGCCAAAGCAATTGAACTCACTGGGAAACGATGCGACGGTGATATCGACGATTTGCACATTTGTCTACGCACACGATTCACTAACGCACGTTGCGCATACTGCATGTAGTAACGTTTCAATCGTTTCAGTACGCCCAGATGCATGTTTTTTAATAATTTGTGTCGTGAAAGTTTAAATAGGCATAGTGTGATACGGGAGCCTTCCTTTATAGTCGCTCGAACTCGCCATTAGTCAGTCGTCACCTTTCTTATGCAGGTAAACGATGGCCTCGGCCAGGCTGCTGATAATGTGCCTGGCCTCCTCCTCTTTGAAGCGTTTGTTCTTCTGAAGGAGCTCCTTCAGCTCCCCTCCCTCACACAGCTCAGTCACCAGATACATCCTCTGGACACAAAGCACAGCACACAGACAGATAATTGCCCCCCCACACACACACACACACACACACAGATCTGAAAGGCCTTGTATAAATGTCCGCGTGGGAAACAACCGAGACGTTGCGGATGTTGTCGCACTTCGATGTAGTCTCCGTACTTTTTGCGTTTCAAACACCTCCTCTAGATGTATGATGTGCGCGTGGTTCACGCGTTTAAGGATGCCCACTTCTCGTTCCAACAGTTTGACACCTGAACTTCCAGCCTACGTGGATGGGAGGAGAGTGAGTGTCATAAGACTGACATTAAACCCATATGGGTCTCTCTACTGACCACTGCAGTCAACCAGCTCCGTGGGGGAAACACCAACAGACTCACCTTCTCTTTGTTCACCTTCTTAATCGCCCATTTCTTCCTTGTCTCGTTGTGTGTGGCTTCGCAGACGACCCCAAAGCTACCTTGACCTAATTTCCTTCCAATTGAGTATATTTGCTATGGGAATAACAGAGGAACCATTAATAGGAAGACAATTTACAATCTGCTCCGTAAACTATGTAAAGCAATTCGCAATGACCTTTAGCCTTAGCTTATGGACTTGTTTCAGTACACAAGTTCGGGTTTATTTCCCCAGCTTCTTTTGAACATTATCTAAAGACCCGAATTCTAAAGTGGATCTTCATTTTCCAACACTCAAAACAGGAAAGTTTGCCAGTCTCTGGAGTTGCAGTATATAGTATTTCTAATCAAGTTACAAATGATTAAGTTGCTGCTGCAGTTCGTTCAATCTCAGGTCTAATTAACTCGATCATTATCTCTGCGCATGCAAGGCTGAACACTGCCTGCTGCAGATTTGGCAAAGAGAGCAGCCGAAGCCCCAGGAGAGGGGGGCGGAATCAGTAGCAAACCGGAATGGGAGCCTCCTCTGGTGCAGATGGAGGCACAATAGAGGTCACCCAGGGGGGGGGAGATGGTGCTACCAGTGCTCCAGGACGGTTGAGGCGCGGGGGGCTGGAAAAGAACCACGGAGATAGTATTTACCGACCTTGAGGTCAGCCTCATCCTCGATGCGAGTGTGGGGCACCTTCCTCTCTGCACTGCTCACACGGGGAATGTTCCACTGGGAGGCCATTTTCATGCCAGCTCGACAAACATCTGCTTGCGTCATCTACATATGAGGTACTTTATAGCTGGGCGAACACACAGAGGGGAAAGGGAAGGCAGACTGAAATTACTCCGTCTGCAAGCCTCCGACAGTACAGTCTAATCACAATGTAGCCGACAATCACACAACAATGTCAATTTAATAGGATTATTTCAGATGAGAAATAGAATTGTGATCACGTCATATACAGCCGGACTGTAGTTTAACATTCTTATGTAGGTGAGTAACTTTGGTCCTCTGGGCTTTGAGAAAGTGTAGTTTTCTATTTTGCCAGACACACAGGCACTCAGACAACACCTGGGCTGTTTAACTCTGATGACCTTAAGAGGCAGCTTGTCAGGCAGAGGACACCTCAGTAGGAGGCCTGACACTGTTGAGACAGTTCTCCTGCTGGAGGTTTACACCATGGACAAGATGTCCCGACACAGAACAACATAAGGCTAAAAAGACAACATGCTCATTTCTATTTATTCAAGACAATAAAAGGTAGAAAATACTTAGGTGTGAATGAATTATAGTTAATTTATACAGCTGAATGGATAGTTCACAAATGAACAATAATCGTCTTTGACAAAGCATAGCTGGAACATAACATTTAATTTTCTCATGTATCTAGACACTGTAAATGACCCTTCAAAACAAATGAAATTATAAAGCAAGACACAATACTTGATATCCTTCAGCATTCAAACTGCCACACCTGCCACCTTCCTTAAGTCTCACCAGCGGTGGCCGACCGAAGTGGTATCAGAAGACGAGTTCAGACCAACACCAAGCACAAGTTACTCAGCTTGAAAAACGCCTCTCCACAGCCAAATTAAATGTAAAGCAATTACCAGGCGACGACTGGGCGCGCTGGAGTAGATCCGCCACACGGACAGCAATTAATTATTAACGAGGAAGCGGTGTCTTTAACCTCTCCACTCTGCCGCATTATCTTATCCCTGACAGGGCTCTCATAACAGGCCCGTCTCTCCCATTATCACCCGTCTATTTGCTAATCAAAACCATTGTGACAGCCTCTGGAAATCCCAATCACCTCAATCACAGCTAATTTGTGGGAGAGGGAGGCATGCGATGGGTGTATCACTGGGGAGGGCCGGCGTCTTGCTTTTCAGGTACTATAGAGAGGGACGGGGGGTGATTGGCAGCCTCTCCGTCCAGCATGGAAGACATTGGATATCAGGGTCAGGTCAGGAATATGTCTGACCTTGAAATGGGTCAATACAGATCTGCAGTCCCAGTGCAGTCATTTTCATTTTATTAATGGTCTTTTTTCAATCATTGCTATGAGGGAAGTTGACAAATGTCCATAAAAAATGTAGAAAAGATTATTATTAGACTTTATACCATAACCTTTATTCCATCATTTATTGCTGTCACCCTACGGAACAGTATGTCACAGTCACGGACAACACAACAGTCACGTATAATGTATAATCTGAGCTCAGGATGTGTTTCACCGGCGTATACCGTACAGCAGAGACAAAATTACTGCCTTACAAACACAAAATCCCCAGAAAAAACACAATGTGTCTCTTGATACTGGCATGAAATAGGATGACAGTCCCCCAAGCATTGCTGCAAAGGACCACTGAGAAAGACCTGTTCGTTTAGTATTGAACATAGGACATCATCAAAACTAGAACTTCTCTAAACTAGAACCTCTCTAAATGGCCATGACAAAGTAAGAGATGGCCACAGCAATGATCATCTTCTGTATGGGAGAAATCGGGCATTATGAAAACCTGTAAAAAAAAAAAATACTACCAGGACAAGACCTGTCAAATGTGTGCTTGTACATTTCACAACAAGAAGTGAGTAGGCACGTTAAAGATTGAAAATAAATACACTGTACATATTGCTATGGCAGATTTTATTTTACCTTTAAGTTAACATTAGCAAAAACAACATTGAAAGATGTAAGCAGCATTGCAATCAGTTTGACTTTTTCAACTATAGATATGCCACAGAACGGCAGGCTATGGGCCAGTCCACGCCACCTTGAATTTCATGTTATTTTCTGCAAACATCACGAGTTGCACAAGTGTATCTGAAGATAACAGACTAGCTACTTCAGCCTTGGAAAGCTGTCACTGTTGTTCCGCTCACTGACAAAATCGAGTCATCTCTCGCTGTTTGGCTACACATGCTGACATTCAGATTTGATTTTGTAGCATTACAAAGTGGCATCAACGCAGTACTAGCTTTGAGAGCCAGGCTCACTCAAACTATTAAGCATATATGTAACAGCGGAAATAGCTAAGAGTTTTGACATTAACATGCATTTGTAGACCTCAAAGACATAAAACGGATTTGTAGTTTATTGAGGAAATCTTTGAATGCTTTTAATTTATTTTGGTGTGTCTGGCCACAACAGTATATGGCTTTTTCAAACAACTGGAAAGCTAAATAAATCTCAGAGATTGAACTTTGACCCAAACAACTGTCTGGATATGGTGTAACATTGAAAGTGGGTTAAATTGGGTCTAATAAAAAAGTGCAGAAAAACGAAATATCCCTTTATGTACTCAATATAATGTTTGAGTGAGCTGCTAATTGTCTCATATGGAGGATATTACTAAAAGAAATGTTTCATAAGTGATATGTCGGCTAACAGATTGATTTAACAATGTTGGCCTGCACACTGGCTGTATAGAGAACATTAGATTAGTCAGTAAGAACTGCCATCAAAGCTCCATAATACAGGCATAAAAGAAAGATTAATTGGATGTGTTTCTAAGCATTTCCAAAATATTTGAATTATTGAGAATGCCGTGGAATCGAGAACATTACCAAATCATACATTTAACTCTCAGTTCTAAAGCCTCTAACTAATGGGGTAGCCGATCTAGTGAATATTGTTTTAGCTGTAGGGCTTGACGGACATTCATTAAAATTTGAATTAGCATGACAAATAGCATAGGCAGAAGAGGCATGACCACATTCAAAATTAATCTACAACTCACAATAAAACTATTGGCATTCTGGGATTCCCAAATAACATATTTAGCGGCAAAATGCCAGAGTTAGACACATTTCATCTGTATTTTATCTATTCCCTTCCTACACCAAATCAATAGCATGTGCCATGTAATGTATAAGCTTGTACTGCTATTTATTTTATTGGCCTGCTATGTCATTTATTGGCCTGGCTTGCCATATATTGCATTGGCCTGGCCTGGCATGTATTGTATAGGCTGGCCTGCCATGTATTGTATTGGCCTGGCCTGCCATGTATTGTATTGGCCTGGAATGAATTGTATAGGCTGGCCTGCCATGTATTGTATTGGCCTGCCATGTATTGTATTGGCCTGGCCTGGCCTGCCATGTATTGTATTGGCCTGGCCTGCCATGTATTGTATAGGCTGGACTTCCATGTATTGTATTGGCATGACTTCCATGTATTGTATAGGCTGAACTTCCACGTATTGTATAGGCTGGACTTCCATGTATTGTATTGGCCTGCCATGTATTGTATTGGCCTGGCATGTATTGTATTGGCCTGCCATGTATTGTATAGGCTAGACTTCCATGTATTGTATTGGCCTGGCCTGCCATGTATTGTATAGGCTGGACTTCCATGTATTGTATTGGCCTGGCCTGCCATGTATTGTATTGTCCTGCCATGTATTGTATAGGCTGGACTTCCATGTATTGTATTGTCCTGCCATGTATTGTATAGGCTGGACTTCCATGTATTGTATTGTCCTGCCATGTATTTTATAGGCTGGACTTCCATGTATTGTATTGTCCTGCCATGTATTGTATAGGCTGGACTTCCATGTATTGTATTGGCCTGGCCTGCCATGTATTGTATAGGCTGGACTTCCATGTATTGTATTGTCCTGCCATGTATTGTATAGGCTGGACTTCCATGTATTGTATTGGCCTGCCATGTATTGTATAGGTTGGACTTCCATGTATTATATTGGCCTAGCCTGCCATGTATTATATAAGCTGGCCAGCCAATGATGTGTATACAATGTTAAATGTCAAGAAGCACATGCACATAGTGTCCTACTGTACTTACCAACCTGTAGCATCACTGAAGTGTTTCATGCTTACTGCTTCTCCCAGCACATCTCACCTGCCCACACAAAACCATTTATAATATACTTGTTAGTTTGACTTACACCTTGTATACACAGCCTGACAGACTGAATATACATTGGCAACCAACCTTATACAACAGCTTGAAAACAACACCAGTCTGGCTTGTTTCACACAAGCAGACATGCAGTATAATATATCAGTACATATCCTACCAGCTACGAACCAGATATGATTTTTCATACTGCAAGACTGATGTAGAAAGAAATTATAATTGAATGTCCGCAATTAATCCCTTTGCTTTTTTTTGTCGCCATACAGCCTGGACTTCCATGCCATAACGTTCAGAACCCCAGAATAGTGTTATTAACTGATGGCGGACGTGGGCTGTTTCCTTGACTGGAAGGGAGATACAGTGTTTACACTTGGAACGCAAATTAAATGGGATTTAAGAATAATTCATGGACAGACAAAGATCATTGCAGGACCAGATTGAGTTGTAAAGGACACAAGCCTAATTGGCACATACATTTTGTGTCTCTGCATACCTAAATCAATTCATACACATGGGTGGAGTTAATGTGCTACTAATAGAAACATGAACTGTAGGACTACCTGTGCTGAAAAGGCTGTGCCTTATTAATCATGCTGATTAATGCTGAGTTGGGTGACTATTGCATTACAATCAACCACATCCCTGTTTTTACACTCACCTACAAGCATTTCTAAGAACAATGTTTTAAAAAAATGCATTACGAATTCATGAAACATGTGTACTGTGTACATTCAAATGAATTTAGCACAAACTTAAAAATGTGTCCAGTAGATCAGCAGTTTTTGTGTGCAGTATTATTCACCCACCGTCCATAACATCAATCCATGGTGTTTTCTTCTACATTAAATAATTGCTGACACTGAAAGCAGAGGAAAAAAGGTATGAACAGGTGGTCCTCTGTTGCACTAAAAATGTAGACCATAACAACACGCAAACAAACATTATGGGCGGACTATGCAATTAAAATGTAGACAGCAATCCCCTTCCTTCCTTCAGCCACACTATTTAATTCTTCTCATCTGCAACTCAATTATTTATTGACAGCCGGCTTAGATGACAAATGATGAACTTCACAGTACTAATGAAGCACGGAAATACATTACCTGATGAGAGAATGCCTTGCATGTCTGGAATGAAAATACTGAGGCAGCCTATTTCTTACAATTTAGGAATGAACTACATACAAACCAGAATTATTACGTTTAAATTTTTAAATAAGCATATATATCACTCTTTGTTCATGCCACAAGAATGTTACCATTTGCTCAATAACAAATCGTCGACATGACTTGCCCCTAGTCTCTCTCCTGCGATTTCACCTGCGATTTCCTTTCCCTAAAAACCCATGCATCACAACATCTGTGCTGAGATTGGTGTGTTGTTAAAACTGTGATGAGATTAGCGAATCATACAGAACTGAAAGAACCTGTTTGAAAAGCTGAACATTCTGACATCCAATAACTGCCAAAAATGTAAATATATAGTACTGAATCAAGCAATAGATTTAGTTGATGCATAAAAAACGCTTTTAAATCTTTCCATCTGCACTCATAAGTATCTAGTGCCCTGTAAGCAGGCCACTTACTGGGCCCTTCATTAACTACTTTTGTCTCTGAAAGGATTTGGAGAGTGACAAATCTTTTGTATGCTTGGCTCTGTATTCCAGCACTTTGGATTCCCAATTATATAATGACTATTGGGTTAAAGTGCGGACTGTCAGCTTGAATTTGAGTGCATTTTCATCCATATCGGATCATCCTCTTGCAAAAATGGCAGAACATATTTTGACGCTGTCCCTTATTTAAGGGTAAAAAAGTACTTTGAATAATTAACTATACGTACAACAGTGATCATTAATCGCTTTTTTTTGCAAAATCCTTTGCATGCAATGATTGGCTGAAGTCAGTAACCCATAGACATTATCAGATGTTTGGCATCTTTCCTAAGGATGCTCTGGTAGGAATGGTGTTTCATTTCTACTTGTTTCTGGGAATTTCTACATTTCGTCTTTTCTTCCGCAGTATATTCAGATCAGATGAGTGACGTGGCCACCCACTTTTTGAATGTACCAAACGTTTCCTTTTGGCACATGTTATATTTCGGCTATATCTTTGATAAATTTATTCAAATACAACTTATTTTGTTGAGTTACATTGACGCCTCCTGATGTGAGTCACCAGCAACAAACAACAAACAAACTACAAATGCAAAGCTGATTATAATGAATAGGTATTGACACAACAGCCTTTACCATGTGTGTCCAAGGAATGTATCTGAAAAAGTTTGGATGTTGTGAAAATGGTGTAAGTAGCTCTTCAAATAAGGGCAATATTGAGAAAGGTGTTAATAAAATATATACATATATAATTAAATGTATTAATTTAACAGTATAGCAATCAAAGCACATTGAATCTGTTCTCAGGATCAGCAGATAAGGTTACTCATGTTCAGAATTAGTATCAACAATAAAATAGTGGTAACAGTGCATCTCTAATCACAACGATTAAGCTTAAAATGTGAATCTGAAAAACACTATCCTAAGAAATAAAAAAATAACAATACTGAAAAGAAGACTTTAAAATTAAGCTTCACCTTCACCGAGTTCAAGAGCTTTACTTAGTCAAACATGTCTTGGTGGAAGATATTCTTTGACGACAAATTGAATATGATTGATTGACTAAAATAGCTACACAGGAGCTTACATTCCAACCCTGTGTTAGGATAAGGGTTAACTGTTAGGTTAACGGTAGGAACAAGCACATATCCTGGTCACATTTCCTCTTAGAGCATTTAGCCATTTGAAATGCATGCTCCCCCTTTCCACTGAGTCAACCACCTGAGTTGAATGACTTCCTGGATTGACAGAAGACAATCCAGTGAAGTGTTTGCTCGACAGCAGGTACACTTTGACCATGAGAAATAGTGTTACTTTGACTGATTTGCCTAAATGTGATCGTTAAATGTAACATTGTAATGACCCTAAATTCATGGATGATTAAGACACATCATAGCCTCAACCTAAAAAGTAAAAAGGAACAAATATTACGTAGCAATTTGCTTCAATTTTAGATTTTATGAAGACCACACAGATTACTGACTTGTTTTAAAAGACACAATAAGTATTTTTTGTTCAGTAGTATTATTGTTTTTATCTGTTTTCATTACATAACTGCTAAGATCGATTACTTTTAAAAAGTAATGTCAATATACTGTGTGTTTATAGTGGCTTTGGAAAATATTTACACCCCCTTAACTTTCCCCAAAATGTATTTAAATGTTGAAAGACACCAAATATTACGGCCAACACATAACAGTGTTTGGAAGTGCTAAACTCAAGTCATAATCCTCTTGAGAACATTAAACAAAATTTTAAAGTATTGAAGGTTTTCAGGAGCACAGTAGAAGCCATTTTTTAATTGAAGAATTTTGGAAGACGCAAGTAAGTTACAGGGCAAGCAGGGCCTTGGACAGGAGATGGCCAAAAACCAAAGGCCACTCTAAGAGAGCTTCAGAGTTTCTCTGCAGTGCTAAGTTTCCCTGAAGTACTAATTTTCTTTCCAGTGATGACTTTCTCTGCAGTGCTAACTTTCTCTGCAGAATTGACTTTCACTGCAGGGATAGTTGCCAAAAGGACAATCATCATAGCAGCACTCCAACAATCAGACCTTTATATTTGAGTGTTTAGACAGAAGCCAGTCCCGAGTAAAAAACTTATTACACTCCACCTGAAGAACGTTTGAGATGAGGATAAAGGTTATCTGTTCAGAAGAGAACCAATTCAAACTACTAGATAGACAGCCACGCAATACCAATGGCTAATACCATCCATGCAATTAAGCATGATGGTGGGAGCATCATGGTATGGGGATGCTTTTCACGACAGGGACTGGGAGACATGAGCAAACGATGAACTATGCAAAATACAGAAAGGTAATTGTAAAAAACCTTATCAAGACCTTGGAATGGGGCGATGATTAATCTTCAACCATGACTATTAACTAAAGCACACAGCCAAAATGTGTAGATGTAGATTAACTTGGACGGCAAAAAGCAATTGATAAGTGACACTGGGAGATTTAGTTACAACTCCCATAATCCATAGTGGTTTGTCGTTGCAATTCAATGTCTCTGCCATTATACAATTTTGGCCAAATGGTATCTGCCAACCTAATACAGCAAGCATGCTCCAGTTCCACCTATTTTTAAAGACGAAAACCTAAATCGTTACATTTTTGGTACGGTGCTTAACTGACTTCTCTTTTTTGTTTGTCTTAAGAAGCTGGCATTGACAACTGGAAGGACAGGCTATTGGGATTAAGCAGTGTGGAGTGGCAGTGAATTTGGGATGAAGGAATGGGGTGGCAGCTTAGATTCTGCATAGCTTATTGCCCAGAGCTGGGTGTGACTAAAGCCACTCTCTATGGTGCCCGATTAATTCTATATGTGCATCATGCAACATAGGTGAGTGCTAAATAAACTACAGCTGCAACTTTTCAGCAGCTTTGATAACCTTCTAATGCGTTTTGCCAAATGGATTTTATGTAAAAATAATCATTTTCTATTTTGTAGATTGTAATAGTTACTCTGTCGACCTGTTTTGAGAACATGACAAGCATGGAGCACACTGTACTTGAACATCTCACTCTTTTAAAGAGTTTCAGAAAGACAACAACAGGTGTGTCGAGTGGGCGATCAGTGACAAAAATGAAGACCAATGGAGGATACATGAATGCAGCTCCAGATTCGACATGCAGTTCCAAGCTAGAAAACAAATTGAGCCGAAGTGATCGATAAGATAAATGTTAGCTAGATTATCTAGATTGGCCGTGTAATTAAATGTATTGGCAATGCCGTAACTCAAATGAATATGTTTTGACACAAACAGATGCGCTCATCTTTCAATTAGAGGAGAGGCTTACGGACCTTCAAAGGGACAGTTCAATCAGTAAATATAAGGCCTTTGATCCCTCTTGCTGACCCAAATAGGATGGGTCAGATGCCAGTGCTCATTTCAGGCAGAGGTCACGGGGCATCTATTGGCATGGACCGGGCACCTCAGAATCCTGCTGAGTAGGGAGGGCATAGGCACAGACGATGTCATTACTAACTTTCACAACTACAAGGTCTTTGCCCAAGGGAGAACAGCTGTTCATTCCGGGGACATGTTCTTAAATATTCAGAGGTCAGGTGTGTTTACTACTGTAGAAATTTGAATAATTTTCCATATGCTACACCTCCCGGGAGCGGGGTAGTGTCATCCGTTAAAGTATCCTAAAACAGGAACAGTGTTACAAGGAATACATGGTGCCGGTCAGTATACGTTTGGTCGATACGGAGATCGAGGCAGAAGCTAGAAATCCACAAATCCTCAAAAGCGAGGTCCCATAATGCCCTGTAATGTCAACCTGCCAAACTAGTGCACCAAATTCAGCAAGGTGAAATGCTGCTAACAACAACAGAATTATTTGAATAGCAAACTGAACAAAACTAAAATGTGATCATACATTTTGTGTATGTCATACTTTGCAATCATTAAATTATAATATATTTTTATCTAGCTAATATATGCTATCTTCCTCCAAACACTTTCAGGAGTTTGGAGACACTCCTGAAAGTGTACTTGGTCCTGCCAGTGATTCAGTACAGCTGTTTGTAAGAGAGGGTTCTCAACAATGAACCAGATTAAGTCTGACTAAAGGACCATCATCAGCTTAGGCCAGCTTCAGAGGCTGCTTTTCTGTCTTTGGAGGGGCCAAGAGTTGCAAAACTTTGATGGTGGATTGGACCTGTAGCGTTGCCTGGAATTTAAGAGTCAAGGCGTCAGGTCGAAGACACACAAGATCGTAGTTCAGTCATGTTGCAGATATGATTTACCCACTAGGACAGAAACATAGTCCAGACTGGACCATGCATCAAGGTTAGACTGTTATTTTTTTGACTTTCCTCTGGTATGACAGGCTGCACACTGCAGTGCAATGTGTTACTGTAGTATTAAGTCTGAAGAGTTCTTCTTGTGTTGAAAGGGGGAATCAATTTTTGGGACACATTGTCTTCTACTGTTTCAACAGCAGCGCATCATTTATTAATTAATAAAATGTAGAAATGTGATGATTTATATGTTGACATTGTTTGGATGCATTCCACTGTCTGTTCGTCTCAATGCTGTATTCTACATTCGCAAACAAAACTTAAAAAAAAAATGTTGTAAAAAGATACATTTTTACCCAGAGAAGTGACCTTTGTGCATGGACAAGTGAAGAGAAAAATGTACTTGTCCAAAAGACAAGTGCCTCAAAAAGTTGGTCAAACCCTGTGGACTGCACATCAGGCTGGTGAATCGTTGACCTGTAGGCAAAGCCTATACAAATGTGCTGAGAGGAAACCATAAAACCTGAACATAAGCATTGTTGTAAGAAGTGCTGATACCCAGCTGCTTAAACCACATAATTATTAAAACCTCATACAAGCAGCAATTACATTTATATGACCTGTTCCAGCTAATATAATTATCTGGCATAGAACCTGCATGGTAATAGTTATTTTAATGCTAAGTGGTGTTTCAAACATTCAATGTGCTCAGAGTTGAAGTGCACTGATTGAGGTTTCAATTATTGGTGGATAACAAGTTATTTTGGAAATATTGAACATTTGCAGACGTGGCAATTTAAATTTGGGGATATTGAGATGAGAAAAAAAAACCTGTCAACAAATTCTATTCTATGTGAAAAGATTCTCCTTTAGCTAGCAACCTACATAAATTGCAAAATAGATAGTATTTTGCTATGTTCGCTATAAAGCCTGATTTCTTTGGATATGAGTCGATGTGAACACAACAATTGTTGTGACAACATATAAGTTATATAATATTTATACAATATGTCATCATATCATTTTCTACTCTCAAACCAAGGATTTTTTGTTGCTTCCCTACACCAATATTTATTTTAATTTGTTTATACATTGAGCAGAAAACATTTCAAGACCAGACTTTACTGCTACTTACACTCCATGACATATTTACCAAGACATTGCCTACAGGGTGTATCTATCCGTAAAGTGTCCCAGATTACATCGAAAGGTGACATGTGACAATTGACAAATTTTCCCTTGTTCACATGTAAAAAAAGTATATATCAAACACACTTTTAGGGTCACTGCACTTGTTTTATACACACCTTTAGGGTCACTGCACTTGTTAAATACACACCTTTATGGTCACTGCACTTGTTTTATACACACTTTTAGGGTCACTGTACTTGTTTAATACACACCTTTAGGGTCACTGCACTTGTTTTATACACACCTTTAGGGTCACTGCACTTGTTTTATACACACCTTTAGGGTCACTGCACTTGTTTTATACACACCTTTAGGGTCACTGCACTTGTTTTATACACACCTTTAGGGTCACTGCACTTGTTTTATACACACCTTTAGGGTCACTGCACTTGTTTTATACACACCTTTAGGGTCACTGCACTTGTTTTATACACACCTTTAGGGTCACTGCACTTGTTTTATACACACATTTAGGGTCACTGCACTTGTTTTATACACACTTTTAGGGTCACTGCACTTGTTTTATACACACTTTTAGGGTCACTGCACTTGTTTTATACACACTTTTAGGGTCACTGCACTTGTTTTATACACACTTTTAGGGTCACTGCATTGGTGATAAACTGTGTTTGATAGTGAATGACCGATTCAGTTCCCCGGATGTAAAACACATTGGCGAGTACAGTGGGGTGCATCCAGGTTATACACATGCCATTGATGAGGGAATCATTTAGCCAGATAACTACCATAGCAAGTTAGAACAATGTGTCGTCTTCATGCAACGACGCGCAATTAAGGATGTCGACAAGTTCTTCAAATGTCTGATAAGTACTGTAAATGTCTAATGATGCCTAACAATTAGACAAATCGTTCGTTATAAATATGCAATTTTACCAAGATTTGCCAACTAGTGCTAAATAACTTGCTACAGCAATTATTCATTAGCAAAAATCTCAAACCCACCAAAAACAGACTTTTCTGCTTTTCTTAATAAATATAATATAATAAATACTGTCTAGTACTAGCAGTAGTATCCTTTAGCCTGTTCTGTATGTGGCTGTAATCTGTGTTGCCATGGTAACAGCGAGAAGGCTTGCGCGAGCTGCCGTTCATTGTAACGTTAAAATATATCGTTTTCAAATGTTAACATGCATTTACCTTGCTGTTAAACTGTTGGGAACATCGCTGCGTATGCTTTCTTAGCCGTCCAATATTAGAGTGTCTAATAACAAGGAACCGTGAGGTGCTCCACGAGCAACTTTCTCAAAGTTTCATTGAGATGCGACAGGCTCCGGGCTGGTGTACTACGGGTCCTTCACTAGGACAAGAAGGCGTTTGGAAAATGAATATGAATATCATTCTTTTTTAATGCTCTGCTAAAAGAATGGATAGTTGCCTCATGTTGAACACAAGGCTATGTAAATTTCCTATACACAATTTTCGAGGTTATGAATTGAATGAATATTGTGATTAGTGTAGAGTTCCGATGTCTGCAATTTCACACGGTCACAACATGGTGATTAGTCTCCATCTAGTGGACAAAACTATAGAAACAGTATTTGGCAGAAATAACCTCCAAAAGGACATGCTACAAAATCCTCTTTTGATAATCAGTGGCCTTTGGACCTTATCAGGAAAGTTTATATTATTATTATATTATAAGTACCATGTTCATTGTTGCAATGTTGTTTTTGACCAATTGATTTCCCTGTGACCTCAACCATTGCAAGATCATCAGGTGTTGATGGATTCCAGATCTTTTGTGAGTAACCTCCTTTTGTGAGAACATGCTTTAGTCGTTGGTGCATTTTAGAAGTGTGTGCAATGTTGTAAACATAAACAATGACTTGTATATAAGTATAAGTATATTTTTCCATTTTATTGTCTATCAAGATATACAAGTATATTCAAATAGAATATAGGAAAATATAAAGAAATAACAAATTCCTTATTAATACCTGAGCCATAGTTAACCCCTGAATGAAAGACATAATCTACAAAAGTTTATAAGCTTTAAAAAGGTTAAGTGAACTAAATATTTCACGCAACATCACAAATTTCTACCTCTCAAACTTAGTAACAGGCTATGTCAAACCATCACTGTATAACATTGAAATAATATTTAGTGAGGTCTAGGGGAGATCTGAAGGAGCTAAACTGCTTACATTTTATTTCATATTTTGGATAGAATTTAATAGCAATGATAGCAATTAATAAAAACGTTACGTTAGTGGTGAGTGTTTGTTGTTTGTTCTGCACTGTGTTAATGTTTATGAGGAAGACGCTTTATATGTATATTTATATGCACGTTTATTTAATTCAGTGTATGTTTTCGTTATTAAACCCATCAAACGTACTATTGCTCTGCGATTGGCTTCATCTGCACTACACCCAAGGAGTTTCGTGACAGGCACAATATCACCAACGTTTAGTGTACGGAAAGAATTTCCAGCAGTTACTCTTGCCTTTGTTTTCATTCCAGCTGAACCATTAGAAAGCCTTGATCTGGGATTGTTTACTTTGATCATCATCACCAGCAAAGGAAAGGACATACTGGATAAAACCATGAACGATAAAGAGTGCTCTAAAAGACAAATGTTTATTTAATTAAACATTACACTGTTTCTTAACTTTGGTTGAGTTTGAAGTGCAAGCTACACACCAAGTTTGAACCAGGAAGTATGCTATAATACTTACAGAACTCTCTCTCTGTTACCATCTTTGCAAAACCAAGTATTCCTTTCAAACCAATTCCTTGACCATTCAAACAGACTTCCTCCTTTTGCCGAACATATTGGTAATGAGCTTTGCCACGGACTTGGAGCCATTGTAGCGGCGGCGGTCAGCACGATATTTCAGGTTCTCCATCACCTGGCGGATGAGCTTGGTAAAGAGGTTGAATATATCCAGGTAGTCCTCTGCAGCAGACACCTCCTGGAACTGGCACCTGTACTCCTGAGCCAGGACACTGCCCTCCTCCTCACACACCTGACGGGCATGGCACAGGTCCTGCTTGTTGCCCACCAGGCAGATTGGGATGTCCATCTTGACTATCTCCCTGTCCCAAACAAACACATACGGGTCATGATCTTTACTTACTTTTAAATTTACATCAACCTGAACATCTAGGACTTTTGTGATTCATGTAGCTACCAAGACTTGGGTGGTCGGATCTAATTTGTGTTTTATGTATTTTGACACGATGGTCATAATGTGTATTGAAATCATGTAGGAATCTTAGTTTTGTGTATTTTCTCCAATCAGCGTTAGGCCCGAGTTCAAAGGTCACAGTCACTCACCCCTTGCTGCTTTCCCTGCGGGCCTGGTTAATCTGACAGAGAATGTTTTGGGCGTTGAGGAAGGACATTCGGTCGCTGATGTTGTACACTACGATAAATCCGTCTGCCCATTCCATGGGTTCCTCCTGTATACATCTGCTCTCTCCACTCTGACGGAGTCGGGAAATGGAGTGTGAACAACATGTCCAAAACAAACCCCGAAGAGGTAAACCATTTTTTATAGGTCAATATATCTCAATATCAAATGTTTTTGGGCTAATACGGTACTTTGGGGAGCTATGTAGTACCCTACTGTGTTTGTTTTCAATAAAAGGAAAAATAATGAATACCTTTGCTAAAAGCTATTTTTCAAACATGAACTCTGCTACGCTATATGACTGAAGAGCCTGACAGAGACATTCAAAGTATTTTTGGAAATGCCGCCTGGTGGTATAAAATGTAGTATTATCATTTTCCAAATGGTGAAGTATTATTATCAATCTCTTTAGGTATAGTTAATGGCAATACACCCACATCCAGCTTACTGAGCCTTAATTATCATTGTATGCCAAATATTCCCTCAACTAAGCCCAAAGAAAGATTGCACTTGGATGTAACAACCCATTCATCCTTAATTACTATGGGACAAGATTACATATCTCATATTTTGTTCATAGGAATACTTGGGTGCGGATTTCCACAATAAAATATTTTTTATTGAAGTCTTTGTTTTTACATCAAAAAGCGGACATGTATTTGAATGTATTTACTTTGAGATAAAACATTTACGGGCCTTGCAGACTGGTCTTGGCTCATGGGCCGCCGTTAACAAGCACTTAAAACCCAGTCAATTTTCCATGGTTCCATGTGAGGTATCAGATAAAATATGAATATAGACAGGGCACAGATTGCTTACCTCTGAACATGGATCAAAGACTTCCAGGTTTAACAATCTTCCTTCAATGGAAAGCCTTTTACGATATAAAGAATCTGCAAAAAAACAAGTTTAAAGCATAATAATTGTAATAGCAAATATATAGGTTTATTCTTTTTACCATTGTCTTATATAGAAATATTAAATATAAATAACTAGATACATTTGATGCACATTGCACATAACGTAGGCTACAATTGTGAAAAATCAATTTTTCACAATTTTACTATCAATTTTAGTCACTTTGTTTTCAGGATAACAATACTGCATTAGCTTTGTTTATACACATACATATGTGGGAAATGTGTTAGAAATCTGACCAAGGCAAAACAGACGCCCATGCCATGCACACCAATGCCCGCCAACCCCTTTTGATAAACTGTGAAACTCAGCATATTTGTAGAAGACGGCAGGTATAGGAACACCTGTGCATGACAAATAGGAACACCTGTGCATGACAAGTAGGAAACCCTGTGCATGACAAGTAGGAAACCCTGTGCATGACAAGTAGGAAACCCTGTGCATGACAAGTAGGAAACCCTGTGCATGACAAGTAGGAAACCCTGTGCATGACAAGTAGGAAACCCTGTGCATGACAAGTAGGAACCCCTGTGCATTACAAGTAGGAACCCCTGTGCACTACAAGTAGGAAACCCTGTGCATTACAAGTAGGAACCCCTGTGCATGACAAGTAGGAAACCCTGTGCATGACAAGTAGGAAACCCTGTGCATGACAAGTAGGAAACCCTGTGCATGACAAGTAGGAAACCCTGTATATAACAAGTAGGAAACCCTGTGCATGACAAGTAGGAAACCCTGTGCATGACAAGTAGGAAACCCCGTGCATTACAAGTAGGAAACCCTGTGCATGACAAGTAGGAACCCCTGTATATAACAAGTAGGAAACCCTGTGCATGACAAGTAGGAACCCTGTGCATTACAAGTAGGAAACCCTGTGCATGACAAATAGGAAACCCTGTGCATTACAAGTAGGAAACCCTGTGCATGACAAGTAGGAAACCCTGTGCATGACAAATAGGAAACCCTGTGCATGACAAGTAGGAAACCCTGTGCATGACAAATAGGAAACCCTGTGCATTACAAGTAGGAAACCCTGTGCATGACAAGTAGGAACCCCTGTGCATTACAAGTAGGAAACCCTGTGCATGACAAGTAGGAACCCCTGTGCATTACAAGTAGGAACCCCTGTGCATTACAAGTAGGAAACCCTGTGCATGACAAATAGGAAACCCTGTGCATGACAAGTAAGAAACCTCGTGCATGACAAGTAAGAAACTTCGTGCATGACAAGCATTGACAAATATGAACTTGCCAGTCAGTGACCTGTTGCAGAAATTATAAAGCTACCGATCACAAATCATATTCCATTCAAAAAGAAAGTATTGTTTTTTAACACACAATGTACGTTAATTATTTAATGGCCAAATGCAATGTGTTTGTCTGTATGAACACAAATGACCTGGTAGTTCGTTTTGTGTATCAATTCATGACACAAGGGCTAACAAGGTAGGAAACACTGCGCTTAGTTGACAAAATTTGTTTTTTTTACCAGTAGCAACAGAATTGCGAATTGAGAACATTGGTAAAACATTTCTACCCTACAGTAAATATGGGTAAGAAATGTACTCACTGGCGTTGGAAGCATACTCTCCAATGAAGCGCTTTGTCAAGAACCTTACCAGAACAGCTATAGAGGGGGTAAGATGCGTGAGACAGGTTCATTAATACACAGGAACTTAACATTTAAAAAAATATAATTTAGACTTATATACTTTGGTCTTCTTGTTAAAAACCCACAGCAGTGTTAGCACATCTTTTTTTCTAACCATGAACACAGACTGATATGAATTAAATATTATTTGTGAATAAACTGTGTTGGCTCTCTGTTACAGAAGGCAGACATTTAGTTTCCTTGCACAAACAACCCCTTAGTGGACTTTATGAACGCTATGAGCTTATATGTATTTATTTTCTGACCTTATGTGAGTTTACGGCTGCTGATATGGTTGGTCCTGTCTGTGCATTTCCCTTGAGCACTTATAGTTATCAGTTTCTAGAATGGTCAGATTTTTGGGTGGATATTTGTTTAAGTTAATTCTGAGGAACCACACAACCCCATAGTTATACAAAAACTTTTCCTCATCAATTAGATTCAGGCACAACCATGTGTCATAATTTCCTTTCTCCAATTATTTAAGTCACTCTTAAAGTTACAACACGCCTCAATATAATTCTGAATTATAATCTAAAAACATTGCATTCAGAGATGTATAATCTCTTTCTTTCAGGTGTTTTTTTCCCCGTCACAGTCACACTAGCTAAGATTTTTCAACGTTGTTTAAAGTTTTGAAATATGCAGTTTAACGATGAATGTAAAAGAGCAACAGCTAATATTTATTTGTAGTTATCCTAATAAACCTACCTGATTTTCCTGCACCCTCACTTCCCAGCAAAGCCAGCTTGATGTCATTCATGTCTGCAGACAAAAGCTCTCTCTATCTTGTTTTCTACTTTTTTATATATAAAAAAAGTATATTTCTTTGTCTTTTTTCTGTTGGTTTCATGTGCACTAGGTACTTTCAGGTGAAGTTATATGCTTCTATGAACTGCCCTGCTAATACAGATCTGCCTGTGTAACAGAAAAAAACATTGGTTCTGGTCCCCACCCATTCAAAGAGGTGAGAGCCAAGTTGGGTTGCATAAAGGTTATGCTAACAGTGAATTCATTTTAAATTTCTCTTGCTATTTCACAGTTAAATAGTGACAACCGGGAGAAAAAATCTCCAGAAAATGTTTTGCAGAGAATACGGCTGAACTTTGATATATTTGACCACATTTACAATTCACATATCTAAAAGGACCAAAGTGTGATGCTTGCTTTATGGCTCTTTTACAGTCACGGTTGCTATCTAGGGTTGTTTCTATGGCTTCTGGAACGTAATTGCTCAGTTTTTTTGTTTATTGATTTTAACAGTGTCATTGTCAGAGACCAAGTATTTTATTTCCAGAACATCTCTGTGTATACCGAGCTCTTAGAATCTGAGGCCCATATTGTCCTCCCAAAAGTCAGATAGTCTAATGGTACTCTTATGTCTCTTTGTGCAATTTGTAAAATATGCTTTGTAAGTGTAATGTGTTATTAAAGTGTAATAACCTGTACCAAGTACTAGGATTTTCAGTATGCTCACGTATGGTTGTAGAAGCTAATAATGGAATAACTACCAATAGTGTAATGTCCACATTTCTAGTAAATTATGTAATAACGTTTATTATTAATGAAAACAAATATTTTAATATAATGTTTTTGGACATTTAAATATATACAAATATATTTATAAACTTTTTTGTTTAATTCCAAAAGTGTCTCGGTGCGTAGGGTGTAGTGTGGTTGAAAGCCTTGTGCAGAGCCGTGTAATCCGTTTAATCCAGCTTATTATGTACACAAAGTAAAACAAACCGTAAACGGCGACAAAAATGCTAACTGGTTTAAACTGAAAGGAAAAACGTGCATATCGCGTCTTATAATAATAATACAGAATACAGTCCACAACCACAGCATTATATAAATACAAACACTCAACTCTAATAAAACGTGACTTGAAACAATGCTAAGCAAAGCAGAATACTTGCTAGCAACCCTTTATAGCCCACTAATGATAAACCGCTAACAGCTGTGAACAGCCGTAAACAATGAGAGACCCGTGCACCACAATAATAGACCCGTGCACCACAATAATAGACCCGTGCACCACAATAATAGACCCGTGCACCACAATAATAGTCCCGTGCACCACAATAATAGACCCGTGCACCACAATAATAGACCCGTGCACCACAATAATAGTCCCGTGCACCACAATAATAGTCCTGTGCTGCAACAAAACCTCACCACTCGTGACAAAAAGGAGAATACCCTTCTGAGCTCTATGAATATTCATTCAATTTGAAAAAAAATAAAAACCCCTGGTCATGACCCACCCATTGAGAAACACTTAGAGTAATCGTAGTCAAACATATTGAACCTTTATTTAACCAGGTAGGCTGATTGAGAACACATTTTCAATTATCCTACATGGTAGAAAATGTGCAAGACAACATACATTTACACAATAAATACAAAGAACAACAGAGTTAAAATAGCAGTGGGATTGTACAAGGCAATACAGGATCAAGTGGAGAGTCGATACACAGTTAATACAGGATGAGGTATAAGTAGGTCAGTTGAGCGGCATTGATATGGTGAAAACAATTGCATAAAAATAGTCTCCATATACAGAGTGTAAAACGATTAAAGTGTATCTAGCAGGTAGGTCATTAATGTGCACAAATGATATGACAGTGGTTTTGGGAGGAAGAGCTTTTGGGTAGTTCAAGAGTCTAAACAGATATGACATCAGTGCAGTGCATTTTTTTTCTGGAGAGAGTTTGAAGCAGTTCTGAAAATGACATCACCAATGTCAAACATTGGTTCAATAGACATCTTCGCCAAGCAGATGTTTGGCAGCATGAGTGAAGGAGGAATAGGAAACCGATTCTGGACTTAATTGTATATTTGAGTTTGTTTATGTGGGGCTGGAAGTAGAAAGCTGTCTAACGCCTAGGTATTTGTATGTATCCACATATTCTTACTCAGACCCATCTGTGTGGGCAGCGATAGGTTGAAAAGCACGCACTTAGTTTTAGCAGAGTTTCTGTCTGACTAATGGAAAAATGAATTGAATTGCATTAAATGTGTTGTAATAATGGTTAAGGTTTTAGCTACAGCATTAAAAGCCAATACAATGCATATCCAATGTATGAGACATGGTTAGTCTACAGGCTTCAGTAGATTTGAGAGGCAGTCACAAAAAAATCAATTTTCCTTTTTTCCTTTCCACTGTTCAATAAAATCAAAGAAACTCAGTCAATCCTCCGAACTTCAATTTCATGGACTGCTTCCCTAGTCGTCATCCCCCACTTGCTTTTTCCCCCTATTGTTCCTCAGTGTTCAAACGAGTGTTCTATCTTGTTCTGTGTCATTTTACGTCTGTTGACTGAAAGGTCGCAGACCCGGAGAATAAAGGGCTTAGAATGTGCCCACGCAGGCCCAAAGATATGCAGCGCGTCCTGATTGTTCCATGACTCTAACTAAACGGATGGTTTACAGTTTAATCGATAAGCTTCACCACAGGAACAAAGACTGAGAACTGTAACAGGAGGAAGGCCCAATGGACAAGTTTACTGCAGACAGTAAAATCATTATGATGATGATGGACCAATCAATCAAGTGAGCACTTTACGGTGTGACAGAGACAACAAACAACTTGACTGGATGATCGTACGCATCGCCACAGCTCCCTCCGAAGCCGTTCTACAAGCAGGCTTCTGCGTTCGTTCTCACCGGTATTCTAGGGTCACCGTTCCTCACGTCACATCATTGTCGTGTCTCGTCATTACGCACATTTCCTCATTAGTGAGAGTATATAGGTTCCCTGTGTTTAGTCATGTATTTGTGTGGTATTGTTTTATGTTGCGTGTCAGTAGTCCTGTGACTAGAGGCAGCTTGTTGTTCCTCCTATGGGAGTGTTCGGTTACATTCTGCTCTGTGTCATGCTGTTTATTATTGTATTCAAGTTACTGAGTACTATAAGGATGGGCCTTAGGCACTCTTGTGCTTCAGAGTTCAGCTAGTTAATAAATATCCACTACGCAACAGTTCCTGTTCCTGGCTCCTTCTTCCATTATGACCCCTGAAATGAGAAGGAAACACGGAACCATGTATTCAGGAGAGTTACCCACCCTATAAAGGAAACATAGAACCACGTATTCAGGAGAGTTACCCACCCTATAAAGGAAACACAGAACCACGTATTCAGGAGAGTTACCCACCCTATAAAGGAAACATAGAACCACGTATTCAGGAGAGTTACCCACCCTATAAAGGAAACATAGAACCACGTATTCAGGAGAGTTACCCACCCTATAAAGGAAACATAGAACCACGTATTCAGGAGAGTTACCCACCCTATAAAGGAAACACAGAACCACGTATTCAAGAGAGTTACCCACCCTATAAAGGAAACACAGAACCACGTATTCAGGAGAGTTACCCACCTTATAAAGGAAACACAGAACCACGTATTCAGGAGAGTTACCCACCCTATAAAGGAAACACAGAACCACGTATTCAGGAGAGTTACCCACCCTATAAAGGAAACACAGAACCACGTATTCAGGAGAGTTACCCACCCTATAAAGGAAACACAGAACCACGTATTCAAGAGAGTTACCCACCCTATAAAGGAAACATAGAACCACGTATTCAGGAGAGTTACCCACCCTATAAAGGAAACATAGAACCACGTATTCAGGAGAGTTACCCACCTTATAAAGGAAACACGGAACCACGTATTCAGGAGAGTTACCCACCCTATAAAGGAAACATAGAAACACGTATTCAGGAGAGTTACCCACCCTATAAAGGAAACATAGAACCACGTATTCAAGAGAGTTACCCACCCTATAAAGGAAACATAGAACCACGTATTCAAGAGAGTTACCCACCCTATAAAGGAAACACAGAACCACGTATTCAAGAGAGTTACCCACCCTATAAAGGAAACACAGAACCACGTATTCAGGAGAGTTACCCACCCTATAAAGGAAACACAGAACCATGTATTCAGGAGAGTTACCCACCCTATAAAGGAAACACAGAACCACGTATTCAGGAGAGTTACCCACCCTATAAAGGAAACACAGAACCACGTATTCAAGAGAGTTACCCACCTTATAAAGGAAACACAGAGCCATGGATCGGCTGCTGCCCCTATGCCAATGGAGGTAGGAGGCGCCGCACATAGGGAGACCACGCAGACTCGGGAGTCTAGAGAGTAGACCTCTGAAGGTGTCCTGTGGTATCTGGCACCAAGACATTAGACAGTAGACCCCTGAAGGTGTCCTGTGGTATCTGTCACCAAGACACAAGACAGTAGATGCCTGAAGGTGACCTGTGGTATCTGGCACCAATACATTAGACAGTAGACCCCTGAAGGTGTCTTGTGGTATCTGGCACCAAGACATTAGACAGAAGACGCCTGATGGTGTCCTGTGGAATCTGGCACCAAGACATTAGACAGTAGAACCCTGAAGGTGTCCTGTGGTATCTGTCACCAAGACACAAGACAGTAGATGCCTGAAGGTGACCTGTGGTATCTGGCACCAAGACATTAGACAGTAGACCCCTGAAGGTGTCCTGTGGAATCTGGCACCAAGACATTAGACAGTAGACCCCTGATGGTGTCCTGTGGTATCTGGCAACAAGACATTAGACAGTAGACCCCTGAAGGTGTCCTGTGGTATCTGGCACCAAGACATTAGACAGTAGACCCCTGAAGGTGTCCTGTGGTATCTGGCACCAATACATTAGACAGTAGACCCCTGATGGTGTCCTGTGGTATCTGGCACCAATATATTAGACAGTAGACCCCTGAAGGTGTCCTGTGGTATCTGGCACCAATACATTAGACAGTAGACCCCTGAAGGTGTCCTGTGGTATCTGGCACCAAGACATTACCCTCAGACTTCTGAAGGTGTCCTGTGGTATCTGGCACCAAGACATTACCCTCAGACCTCTGAAGATGTGCTTTGGTATCTGGCACCAACACATTAGCAGCAGATCTATTAAAACTAGCAGCACCGGAAGTGGGTCAATTGACCCAGAGGCAATTAAAAACAAATTGCGGCACTCTATAAACGTTCGGTAAGCTTCTTTTAGGAATGCTCCTAGATATGCATGCTTTATCCCACCATATTTGTTTCTGTTAAAATACACACTGGAAAAGCCAATTTAAAGATATTTTGCTCAAATAACATACTAACGCTATTTTTAATCAGTAAATCTTCTTGTCTGTCACCAGGTGGCCGAACAGAGAACCAAGACGCAGTCATCTCTCATCTCATCTCATCTTCAAACGCTTATCCGGGGTCGGGTCGCGGGGGTAGCAGCTCTAGCAGGGGACCCCAAACTTCCCTTTCCCGGGCAACATTAGCCAGCTCTGACTGGGGAATCCCGAGACGCATTATAGACTGCAAATGAATATATCGATGGCCTAAATGTAACGTAACATTTTCACACGGAAATTACCACAAAATTCAAATTCCACCAAATTACTTTTGACTCATTGTAGACAGTATTGAGTTAAAATGAATGACATTAATATTGTCCTGATGCTTCTGTGTAACGAGGCGGCATCAGGGAAGTTAAACGACAAACGTTATACGATTCACAGCCAACAATATTTTGCTTTTCAATAAACCAATGGTCTACCGAAACAATTGGCAATTGATAATAGTTAATACATAAACAATATTTTATTAAGAAAATATAATGCATTTTTGTGTGACCAACAATAGTACGATGTACTATTGGAATGCTGAAAATTGCCGGATCAGACGTAGATTCCCTTGAATGGGGAAAATCTGATAATCCTAGCCGGAGCAGTTGCCAACTCAGAGGCGCACTGATTATTTAAAATTAAACCAAATTAATTTGGACGTATTGTAGACAATATTGAGTTAACTTTAGTCAGTGCGCTATTTCAATTTTTTCCCTGCAATGTATGATATAATTACGGACATAGCACAAGTAAACCAATTTGGTTTAATTGAAAATAATTCGTGTGCTTCAAGTAACATGCTCGCATTTACGTGTAAAGAGGCAAACGAGGGAAACACTTCTCATTCCACACACAAAATACAAATCACTGTTTGAGTTCATTTGCCACAAACAATTCCCACAACCCTGACACATCTCCTCACTGCCGGTGAATCAAATAAAACTGAAAGAGTGAACCAGCTGTCCCAAATGAACAAATGACTCGAACAGGCAACACAAGTGACCCACTGAACCGGCTTCCCCCGACACAGAATGAACACCCAATCAATGGAATTGAATGACAGTGACACGACCGCACAGACCAAAAGGTTTCACTTCAGGCTGCCACCAGAATTTTACAACAGCCTGGTCCTTCTGACGCAAACATGTGCCATCTACTGGTCATTGTGTGTCAACAACGCTCTCCCATTGAAAACATGCATGGGTCAAATTACCCATCACAGCGAAATAGGAAAAGTGTCAATGCCTTGGCGCTTCTAGTGTTAAGTAAGTGTCCTGTAAGTTGGGAGTTTAGGCCTTTATGGATCAGACTTGTTTGTCCGGCATGTCTCACAGATGCTCAATTGGACTGAGAGCTGAGGAATTTGGAGGCCGGGCAACACCTTGAGCTCGTTATTGTGTTCCTCAAACTATTCCTGGACCATTTTTGCTTTCTGGCAGGGCGCATTATCCTGCTAAAGAGGCCAATGTCATCAGGGAAAACTCTTTCCATGAAAGGATGTGCATGATCTGCAACAATGCTTAGGTAGGTGGTCCGTGTCAAAGTAACATCCACAAGAATGGCAGGATCTAATGTTTCCCAGCAGAACACTTCCCAAAGAACACTTCCCAAAGCATCACACTGCCTCCACAGGCTTGCTTTCTACCCATAGTACATCCTGGTGCCATGTGTTCTCCAGGAAGGCAACGCACACGCACACGACAATCCATGTGATGCAAAATAAAACGTGACTCATCAGACCAGGGCCCAGTTCTGATGCTCACATGTCCACTGTAGGTGCTTTTTGCAGTGGACTGGGGTCAGCAAGGGCACCCTGACTGGTGTGTGGCCACACAGCCCCATACACAACAAACTGAAACGCACTGTGTTCTCATACCTTCCTATCAGAACCAGCATTCACTCTTTCAGCAGTTTCAGCTACAGTAGCTTATCTGTTGGGTCGGACCACACGGGCATGCCTTCACACCCCACGTGCATCAATGTCGCCGGTTTGCCCATTTCCTCTGCTTCTAACACATCAACTTCGAGGACAAAATGTCAACTTGCTGTCTTATATATCCCACCCAGTGACAGTGGTCCAAAGTGGGACCAACCACAAACCGGTGACAGGGTGCGTGCCCAAAGCTCATCGGTGTGAAATAGGCAACAAAGGCAATCTCATCTTGTCGAACCGACACAAAGTGAATTCCGGGTCAAGGTACATGTTAATGATGGTTACAGTGCATTACACCCTGCTGCGTATATATGGCTGTACAGACCAAGACCGGTCAGAGTAGGCCTACACATGATGACCCTTGGCTTGTTCACTGTCGCTAATGTCTTGGTGCCAGACACCACAGGACACCTTAAGAGGTCTTGTTGAGTCCATGACTCGGCCTGTCGGCGCTGTTTAAGTGACACGCAGAAGTCCAACTTCATTTTAGACATAATGCCATTAAGTTCTTCACACGTGTTGTAGCAATGAAAGTTCATTATAAGATACTTTTTTAGCGGTCTAGCTCACAAGCTACACGATTATCCTCAATTAGAGAAACTGTAGATCAAGAATAAATAGCCCTAGTTCAAGGAATATGATCCTCTATTGGTGATGCAAAGAACAATATAGCATGTGCCCTTACCTCTTGACAAAATTGGGGCCAGCAGCAAAGCCAAACTTCTTGGGTAGAGTAAAGACAGATTTAAACGCAGCAGGCAGAGTGGTTACATCATATCTGTCCGCAGAACAACCTCTTGAAAGCAGCATTTCACTCCTGCATCGATGTGACATCTGCAGGTATTGAGTGAATTCTCCCAGACCCCACTCTGATTTACCAGTAATCGGAAGACTGTAGAGATGAGTCAGAATGGCTTTAGAGGAGTGAGAGCGTGCGTACAAAACAGCACTCAATTTATGGTGCATTTCTTTGGACCATGGTCCCTATGTCTTAGGTCAAGATGAGTTCACCGTGTAAGGAATATATTACCTCAGAGTGCAGCTGTAGATTGGTGAAGGGGGGGCACCGGAACTGTCAGTTTATCCGATAGCAAATCTCTGTCTCTCTCAGGAAGTTGTTTATCACCAATTAGGCATGGCATAAAGTAACCCGGCGTGATTACTTTAAACGAGAATGCAATGAATATACTGTATGTTTGCACCATTTTAATGGAGATCTAACCTAAGTTAAACTGTAATGGCTTGAGGACACTAGGTCCTCGATCCGGATTTGTTTTAATTTGCTATATAAGACTCTGACATTCTGTCCCTCTCTATGGTCGAGTTGGCACTTCCCCTGCCAGCGGAGAGGGAGTTAGTCATAGACATTGACAGCACCTGTGTTTTTACCACACCTGTTTTCTGTTTCCTCGTTTGTCCATGTATTTAGTTCGTCCTGGTCTGTCTGTCAGTGTTGGGGCATTGTTTGAATGCATGTATGCCTGCAGGTACATTGGTCGTTTGTGTTCCTGTTTTAAAGGACGGTGGATCTGTTTTCGATACACGGCTTCATTTTGGTTTCTAGAGTTCTCGGTCGAGTTCTGTTTATCGGTCTGTCTTAAAATAAAGACGCTATTAAATAGAATTCTCTGCACCTGTGTCCGATTCCTGATACCTGTCGAAGTCAAATTGTGACAGGCTACTGTTAGGTTAGTTTGGTTGTTGTTATGATGCACACCAGTTTTCATTAGGGTCTAATTAGTTCACTGATTTGTTTTCACATTGCTTGGCATTATTGCATTATTGTTACAATGCATCTACAGTACAGGGTCCTCCCTCCAGTATAATAATGTACAGTACAGGGTCCTCCCTCCAGTATAATAATGTACAGTACAGGGTCCTCCCTCCAGTATAATAATGTACAGTACAGGGTCCTCCCTCCAGTATAATAATGTACAGTACAGGGTCCTCCCTCCAGTATAATAATGTACAGTACAGGGTCCTCCCTCCAGTATAATAATGTACAGTACAGGGTCCTCCCTCCAGTATAATAATGTACAGTACAGGGTCCTCCCTCCAGTATAATAATGTACAGTACAGGGTCCTCCCTCCAGTATAATAATGTACAGTACAGGGTCCTCCCTCCAGTATAATAATGTACAGTACAGGGTCCTCCCTCCAGTATAATAATGTACAGTACAGGGTCCTCCCTCCAGTATAATAATGTACAGTACAGGGTCCTCCCTCCAGTATAATAATGTACAGTACAGGGTCCTCCCTCCAGTATAATAATGTACAGTACAGGGTCCTCCCTCCAGTATAATAATGTACAGTACAGGGTCCTCCCTCCAGTATAATAATGTACAGTACAGGGTCCTCCCTCCAGTATAATAATGTACAGTACAGGGTCCTCCCTCCAGTATAATAATGTACAGTACAGGGTCCTCCCTCCAGTATAATAATGTACAGTACAGGGTCCTCCCTCCAGTATAATAATGTACAGTACAGGGTCCTCCCTCCAGTATAATAATGTACAGTACAGGGTCCTCCCTCCAGTATAATAATGTACAGTACAGGGTCCTCCCTCCAGTATAATAATGTACAGTACAGGGTCCTCCCTCCAGTATAATAATGTACAGTACAGGGTCCTCCCTCCAGTATAATAATGTACAGTACAGGGTCCTCCCTCCAGTATAATAATGTACAGTACAGGGTCCTCCCTCCAGTATAATAATGTACAGTACAGGGTCCTCCCTCCAGTATAATAATGTACAGTACAGGGTCCTCCCTCCAGTATAATAATGTACAGTACAGGGTCCTCCCTCCAGTATAATAATGTACAGTACAGGGTCCTCCCTCCAGTATAATAATGTACAGTACAGGGTCCTCCCTCCAGTATAATAATGTACAGTACAGGGTCCTCCCTCCAGTATAATAATGTACAGTACAGGGTCCTCCCTCCAGTATAATAATGTACAGTACAGGGTCCTCCCTCCAGTATAATAATGTACAGTACAGGGTCCTCCCTCCAGTATAATAATGTACAGTACAGGGTCCTCCCTCCAGTATAATAATGTACAGTACAGGGTCCTCCCTCCAGTATAATAATGTACAGTACAGGGTCCTCCCTCCAGTATAATAATGTACAGTACAGGGTCCTCCCTCCAGTATAATAATGTACAGTACAGGGTCCTCCCTCCAGTATAATAATGTACAGTACAGGGTCCTCCCTCCAGTATAATAATGTACAGTACAGGGTCCTCCCTCCAGTATAATAATGTACAGTACAGGGTCCTCCCTCCAGTATAATAATGTACAGTACAGGGTCCTCCCTCCAGTATAATAATGTACAGTACAGGGTCCTCCCTCCAGTATAATAATGTACAGTACAGGGTCCTCCCTCCAGTATAATAATGTACAGTACAGGGTCCTCCCTCCAGTATAATAATGTACAGAGGACTCCCACTCTGTGAAGTTAAAACCAGCAGTCTGCTATAGTCTTGTCAATACAGACTCACTTCTCTCTCCTCACCACTCAGGCAATCAGGCCTTATTATCATCGAACTCAATCACATTCTTGTGCCTTTGGAGAAACATTTTCATATGTAAAGCTTGAAACATCTATGTGAACGTTTTATCTAAACTTTAGAGGTCAATGGAATTAGAAAATGTTGAAGGGGCTATTTGATATGAAATACTTGGTCTGTCAGAGGACTTGGGCCTTGAAAGTTCACATGACACAGCAACTTTAAACACTCTTAATAAAATATGGTGTATTCATTGCTTAAGTTTTCCGTGTCAAATATGGTTATTATTGTAAATAAAGCACGCTAAAATAAGTTGTGAAATTATCTTCATCTCTTTAATTGAATGACAGTTCTCAATACAAACTCATCATTCTGTTCTCATGTACCATGTCTACAGTAGGCTAGGAATACATCCTGTCTTGTCTGCAACTATTACAATACCATCATCTTTCATAACTATCCTTTGAAACTACTCTGCATATCTTTAATGGTTTTACATAGCTTTCATGCAGTAACTGACAAGAAGATAATGTTGCAACGGAACGTGTCTTTGTCAGGTAAAAATACTAGTTAATTATTTCCAAACTACTGTAAAATAACTTCAGTCAGAATAAAATTAAGGGATCAATTGGAAGCCTTAAAAATATCCAGGTCCTGTTTTACATACAGTAATTTTCTTTTCAAATGTTCTCGTTTAAATTGAGATTGATTGATAACAACCAATGAGAATGTATGAGTGGCTTTAATGTTATTGTGGAAATTGAAGACATTTTTCATACAAAGGATTTTGAATAAAACACCTACAATCATTTTAAGTCAGTTTATTCATTCAAATAGCAAATTAAGTTAGATCCAACATTTCGTTTTTGTTATTTATTTGCTGCAACCTCTACAAAATACTGCCCAATCTAACTTAATGCAGCCATAATACATTTACTAAATGAACACTTACATATTACATAATAACTGCAAAAAGTTTAAATAACATCAGATTATAAGATCGTCCAACTTCTCCAGTTGTTTCTTTTCATTCAGACTGGATAACATACATTCCACTCCTATTTAAGCTTGAGAAAAAATATGAATAATACTGGCCTTGTACCAATGTAGGATCACTTAATTAGGATTTAATAAATCAAATCTTAATATTTCAAATCTAAAGCATAAGTTTCACCTTGCAATACTATTGTAGCAATGTCAACTATATCAACTAAAGCCATTTTCCTGTTTAATTGTGTCTTAATTCCCCCGTCCTTGTTCAATATGAACTTAACTTTTTCCATTGTGCTCTCAGTCTTGCATCTGAAGATATGGCGCCCTCTGTCTGTCACTCAAATCATTTCCCCAAAATCTGTACTGTACGTCAAATGCATAATTAGGAGAGATATTATATCTATTTTAGTTTTAAAAACAGAAATATTGCCTGCAATCATTTAAACACTAACATGTATGAATATAAATATAGAAAATAAAATAATTTAGAGTTTTAAATTTATAAATGTTTAACATTTGCCAATATATATAAAATGGAGAATCAAAAAATATACCTGCAACAGGAAACAAATACTATAAATGCAGTTTATTATGACACACTAAGTATAAAGATCTTAATGCTATGCAGTTATATTTAATTATGCAACTATATTTTACACAATTGTCAGGTCATCGTAAGAGTTACATGTTACAAATGCTAACAAACGATCCATTCATAAAAAAATTCAGTTTTGTGTTTTGAATGTAAAGGTCCAGTGCAATATCAGGTCTACTGCCTACTGTGCTTCATATTAGCCAATCAGAAGCTCTGCCCCAGTGCCCCCGTTTAAAAGTTATGTTTTCTCCAGTTAAGAGAGTGCCTCCTTTTTCTTTTCCTGTGGCACTGTTCTCTCTTCTCTGGCCAGGGGAAGCCTCCCCCGGCTGCTTTGTACACCTCATCATACTCATCGCTGTCAGAGTCATCCTGGAGTGCAGGAAAGATCTTGTCTGGAAACACCTCCTTGAGTATGGAGCTGAAGAACGCCTCTAGGCTGCGTCCTGCCTGGGCCACCTCTGAGTCCGGCTGAAGGAGAGGCCAGACAGAAAACACAGCTCAGCGTTTACTTATGTTACCTGGGTCAGTACTCCAAATTACATTTTGGGACATTCGAAACATTTGAATACATATACAGTATACACGCAGGTAACATCAAATGTAAAACCTCCACAATATAGCTCTGAAAACATGGTCGTAAACGTGAGATCTATATATTTATCTAGACCGCTTACATAATTGAACTTGGCACAGTTTCTGAACATGAGAAAGACGTCAGCCACAAACTCCTCAGGTGAATAGTAGTGATGGGGGCTGTCCTTAATGAGTTTGGCCCGTATCACAGACAGATCCATTGGCTTTCTGATTATCTGATAGTAGTGACGAGCCTAAGAGACGAAAACAATCAGACGTGTATTTAATTAGATCGGTGTGTGTGTGTTTGGCACAGTAGCCTGAATTCAAAATACCTCGTCTGTCACTCACCAGCGGACTGACCGGCTCATGGAAGGGAGCACTTAGCATGTTGCTGCCGATTAGCAGTGTCAGTCGCTCACATTTCTACAGAGAGAGTGTGGACAACAGAGGATCCATAACTTATTATTTAAAGACCTAATCTGGTTATTTTTCTGCTTGTGACTAGATGGTTTATATTTCACAATTGCTCTTATTAGCGAGAAGCAATATTTACTCTCTGGTCACAAGCGGAGAGCCCATGGGGCAGTGGTTTTCCTGAATGTTCTGCAGTCCACCGGTGGTTTTCACAGTCATACTCCACCTCGGGCTGCTGGACATCTCTGCACAGGGTACACACCCAGTCACCCCTGCGGTTGAGCGAGGACACAAAGGTTATCATATACCACACAGAACATGTACTGATTACTTCTGTATAGCAGGTGGGGTGGTGAGTGGACCTACGTGGGGAAGCTGAGGAGACAGGGTACATGGCATGCCAGGTGGAAGACTTTAGGACAACGATCACAGCACAGCAGGTCTCCTCCGATCAGACACACAGCGCAGAAGTCCTCACTCTCTATCTCATTGGTTTCTGCCCCAGACAGTGCCTGCTCCGCACCTTCACAATGCCTCAGTGGACCGGGTTCTGTAGACAGTGCCCTCTGGGCAGAGGAGGACTTGAGATCAGCTGCTGAGTCTGGTTCCGATTCCAGATCTGGTTCAGATTCCGCAGATCCTTGTGATTCAGGAGGTCGTTCGAAGTCGGACTCCAGGTCAGAATCCGACTCTGGTTGTGGTTCAGATGGAAAACTGGTTTCTGAGTCAGGATCGGGTTGGTGGTCTGATTCCATATCAGCCTCTGATTCTGCATCAGCATCTAGGTCTTCGCCATTTTCGGATTCTTCCCCTCCTTCTGAACCCGCACTGAGTTCAGACTCTGCCAGGGCCTCATTAGCCACTGATTCCAGTTCAGCCTCTGACGCAGACTCACTTTGTGGGTCGGACTCTGGATTCGGGTCGGACTCTGGATTCGGGTCGGACTCTGGATTCGGGTCGGACTCTTGTTGGGGATCCGAATGTTGAGAGTCTGAGTCCACTTCAGGGTCAGAAACTGTCTCAGCATCTGAGATTGACTTTGGGTCTGAGTCAGAGTTAACGTCAGGGGCTATGAAAGGTTTAGGTGGGGGTGATACCAGATCAGTGGTAGGTACTTGCAGTGTGTGCTCCTTTTGTGTTTCTTGTTCTGGCCAATCACTGATCACCGGAGGCGGGACATTAATCGTATGTCTCTGTGCTGTCCCCAGACACAGGTTGATTGTTGCGACTGCTGTTTCTTTTGATATTCCCTGTAGTCAATGTACAAAGTAAAAAATATAGTAAGTATATATCTTCCACTTCCAACCTAACCTGTTTTCTGACAAATTAAAACTGTTTGTGAGAGTGAGCTGTTTTTTTTGGACATAAAGTATTGTTGCAGAAATGCAGTGTAGCGAAGGAGAATGTTCACAGTGTTGTGGTGCAGTTTACCTCATTCATATTGTCTCTCCATTCCCTCTGTGGGACGGGTCCAGCCCTTGCGGTTGCACTGGCTGGCAGTGGGTCACTCTGTCGCCGCCCCTGTGGTGGGATCCGGGACACCAGGATCTTCAGCCTTTCCAAACACACCACCGGAACCTTACAAGCGGAATTCCCGAGTTCCTTCTGAACCATCCTGTCACCGAAACCATTTAATGAATATACATTCTATTAATTTATTTTTTGAATCTCGTTAAGATGAGTGTGTTGTTTTAAGTGAGCTTACCGTTTGTCTTGATTCTTTCTTGATGTCCTGAATTTCTCTTGTACATCATAACCCTTCGTCTCCTCATAAATATAATCTGATAAATCAGAAAGAAACGGACTGAATGTGTGATCTCATCCTAATAACCTGATCTAAATGGAATACCATTTCTGTACTGCATGTTAACGTTACTGGTTGTTCATATGAGAACACTTATCTTAGTACCTGGCTCTGTCTTGTAGGAGGTCAAAGGTGACAGGCATAGACTGGGTTGGCTTTTGGAGGAAGACACACGTCGTAACACTCCATCAGAAGACAGCCTCCTCCGTCTGGGCTCCATACAGCCATGCTAATAAAAAACTCCAGTAAATATCAACTACTGACATAGACAGACATATATCAGGTTTCTACATCCAAAGTAAACTAAAGCTGAGCACAAGACTAAAACATGAAAGAAGATGTTTGCCGCCAAATCTAACGGACCAACAATGGTAACGTTGCTGGAATGCAAATAGGAAAAATATAAATCTGTCATCAACCAGAGAAGTTCCAAGTTTTAACAGAAACACAAGCCGCTGTGTCCAATTTATTTCCAATGAATGTATAGGGACACTTCTCATTCCTGTATTCCTTTTTTTGTGTTTTTACCCGCTGCTTGGAATTAGCAATGGCATGTCTGTAACAAGAACAAAGTCTAAAGCCTGAGACAAATCTCTCTCTCTCTCTATATATATATATATCCTTTTTAATCTTTTTAGAAACTGGTTGCGTAATAAGATAACTTTTTAATCTGACACATTGTAATAGATACCAATAGATCTGTGTTATTCAGCAATTTCCCTTTTCTTTGTAGCTAAATAGAGCATCCTGTAATATCTTTCATGGAATCAGAAATGGCTTGTCTCCTAAACCATCTGATTGAAATTGTGAAGTGTTTTTAACAGCCTTCCCAGCTAGACAGCCTTGAGAGGCTCTCGCTGACAATTAGGATAACTGCCAATTAATTGTTGATCGAAAATCTAATAAAAGAATGCCAATTGCAGGGGGTGAACACATATTGAGAATTAGACAATTAGACAATTGCCAGCATTGAAGTGTTATACACGAGTTTTCAGTTGCCATCTCCTTCGCAGCAGGGACTTTTCTGTTCTTCAGCTAGTACAGACCACATCTTATTAGCGTTAATGGGTTACCTGGTCTGCCATGCGTCCCGTTTCCACGACGGCTGTTGCTAAGTTGTGGGCGTGTGACTGGGGGCTGCGGGAGGGGCCTGCCAGTTCTGGTGGGATGCTTTGGGAGCGACTCTTCCTCCCACACAGCGAGTTGGGCCTGCGTTGAGCATCCGAACTGAAACCGTGGGCCGTCACAGACATCGCCGGTGAAGCGCTTCTCTGTCAGGAGACAGACGCACACAAACAGGCTACCTCAAAGCCAAGCCACACTGTACAGTCGCTAACTAAGCGTCAGACCACAATTTGAACCAATGGAGACGTAGTGAAGGAGTGATGTGGAACCAGCTCGTGTGTTTGACACACATAGTACACCACTCAGATTCTCAGAGCCCTGTGTTTGATTAAAAACACAACAAACGCTTCAGAGCACATTCATTTCTCTAGTAGATGGCCGCACAACGGGTAACAACGGCGCTATTCTCCCGGTAATGAAGGGCTTAGCTACAGCCCCAGTTACTATATGTAAATCCACCATCCGGAGTGCAGATGCTAGGCTTCTTCCAATAAGCAGCATTAGCAAATCACAGATTAGACTCTCTTTCGTTCTCTCTCCGTTGGCCTTCCCCTCTCGTCTTAATTTCACTAATGCGAGAAGTTTTCCAAAAAGCCCCTGATCAACTGTGTCTCTGTGCTGAGGGTGCCATACGTCTGTCACAGTGCTAGCAGTAGGCTCCTCCATCCCCAACTCCCTCCTGTCCCCCCCCCCCTGTCTTCTCCTTCTTTTTCTCACTGTGCGGAACACACACCGTGGAGATTTAGTCCAGCTGACACGGCTCACGCGCTCATAATTAACACACAATTAAAACACTTACCTGATCCTCAGCCCTGAGGGGAGGTGTGTGGTGGAGTCTAAATGAGGAGAAAAAAGCTATAATCTCCTTCTAGAAAAGGAGGGAGTCAAGACTGGTGTGTATCTGAGAGAAGGGTACCCAGAGCAGAAAGCAACCTTCCAGCTCCACCAATTCCCCAGATGTGTCATTAATACCAGGTTAAATACGCATGTGGTTGCGCCCAAGCACTTCTCTTTTTTCACTTTCACACGCTACGACTTAGAAGGGCGGAAATGTGCCTCTGTTGTTGTAATCACGCAGGAGAACGATTCTGATGGGGGACCGTGGTACCGAAGACGCTACTAATAAGCAGTGATCTTTTTTTAGCTTTACTGCAATGCCGCGCTAACCTTTTTTAAAATATATATTTCAGTGTAGCTGATGCTTTTATTGTGTGGCTCTTTCGTCCATCAAAATGGAGGCCACTCTGGGTTCCACCGTCACATCTGTTTCCTGCTGTCAACCACCGTGAGTGATCAGTTGACACGACCAATCTTATTGCGAGTTTTTTATTAGTTATTAAAGCCTTTCAATCTCCGCTGTAATTACAGTTTAGAAATAATATTGAGGTAGTAAATATTGCTGTCGTCTTGTTTTTAAACAACAACACAAAGGTTCCTGCAGTTCAATTTGCACCGAGATAATTTCACTACTAGAGACCCACTATTTATCTGCATGTCCTGTAGACAAGATGGGATACTGTGGGTCTGAGATAGACTTCGAAGTTAAAGACTTACTTCTGCAATGTTCAAATACCTATGGTCTGTTCGGATGAGACTAGGTCAGAGAGGTGTTGGTGAGGCAGACTGTGGTTCACACCTCTGAGCTCAGAACATGAGGTAAACCCCCAGAACGACAAGAGAATCACTGTGGTCACTACCGATGATGTGAAAGCTGAGCTGTGAAACCTATCTGGTCAACAAACAATTGGGGCCAAGCAACTGAGATCACACTTCGCACGAAGATCGGACCGCCTTGCGGAGTTTATATCGTTTAAGCGTTACTGGGGTGAAAGCGTTACAACAAGAGACAGTGTTTAATTTCGAGTGTTTCGCTCAACTCACCCTGCAGTCGTTAACTGGCTTTGTAACTCTGGCCTCTTGCTGCTCTTCCAGCTGTGACACGACTCTCAGCTCAGTCGCCAGGGGAACTGAGAGTCGCTGTTGCAAGGCTTGTGTCTGCTCTCTTCTCTCCTGCTGGAGACCTTCCGTCAGCACCCCTTTCTCCACAGCTGGCTGCCCTGAGGTCGGATCTTTCCCTCTGCCGGCCTGCTGGCTTTCCCTGACTCCATCTGCAGCTGGCTGTGCATAACTATCAGAAACAGACTCTATATGGGGCTGGTGGAGGGCCGTTGCTGGGGTCTGGATTCCTACAGATCCACCGCTGGATCTGAGCAGGCCCGGGTCAGCAGTAGGGGGAAGCACTGACTGCTGGGAACTCTGTGTGGATGAGAGCAACATGGCCGCCGGAGCACTGTCAGGGCCCAAGCATCTTATCAGCTCACTCTGGTGCAGGACCAGTGAGGGAGAGGCGTGGGGGGTCAGAGGACACCTGGGGGAGTAGGCCCTGGGCTCCGACTGGGTCTTGTTCAGTTGCACAGCCGGCTGAGGTGGTACGCAGTGGAGACAGCACATCTTGGGCTGACAGTAGGACTGGAAGGCACAGCTCTGCTCCCTCCCTCCGTGACACATCGATGGCAGGGACAAGCAGGTAATAGGCTGGGGCCTCAGGATGCTGGGGCAAACCACACCCTCCGAGTATGAACGGTTCCCCCCTTCAACAGTGAGCTGACCTAAAAAAGCAGAGATCGTTATAATTCGGAACCAAGGGCAGTTGTCTAGAAGAGTGGTTCCCAACCGGTTTCACTTACTGTACAGCCAACAGAACTTTGTTCTGCTCTTGGTACCTCAAAAGTACCTCCTCATACTAATTTCAGAAGTAAGCGTATGGGTTATGAGTTCTCAAAAAACCCCTGTGGAGCGGCCAGGTACCCCCAAGGGTCCTAGTACCCCTGGTTGGGAACCACTGGTCTAGCAGAACTGCAAAAAATGTAACATAATTAATTAAAACTTTATTTCAAGAGGTTAGATCACATTGAGAATGAGAATGTGTTTTTCAATTAAGACCAGGCCAGGACAACAGCACATTAAGTTACAGACCCAAAAGTGCACATTAAAAACCACAAAGCATCACAATGTAATAAAACATAAGTTGAAAACATTTAAAGCCCCCTCAAACTCAAAAGATTTCAGTTCAGTTACGGTATGTTGTGTTTAAATACATTTTTGAGGTAATAACATGCGATTGTGTTTTTACTGTCAGTCATTGCAGCCAATTAATTTAATTAATTAATTACATTACCCAGAGTTGAGATCTGTTTAGTCCAGTAGCTGGCATCCCAGTTGAACTTGATCTTCACAGGCAGCCAGGAGTCTGAGTGAACAGGTGGTTCAAGCAATCGCTGCATTTGAAGGGAAATCTAAAGGAGCAAAGGCATTTTCTATGACTCACTAAATAACTCACTAAGAAAAATATATTGTAAAATAAAATATATTGAATAATATATTGGATACAACTTTAAAATGATGCTTTACAGGCTGCAAAAGAGGGCTGTTTTTCTGACCTTCATGCCCCGACACCTACTCCTACAGACCTACCAGACACCTACTCCTACAGACCTACCAGACCCCTGCTCCTCCAGACCCACCAGACCCCTGCTCCTCCAGACCTACCAGACCCCTGCTCCTCCAGACCTACCAGACCCCTGCTCCTCCAGACCCACCAGACCCCTGCTCCTCCAGACCTACCAGACCCCTGCTCCTCCAGACCTACCAGACCCCTGCTCCTCCAGACCCACCAGACCCCTGCTCCTCCAGACCTACCAGACCCCTGCTCCTCCAGACCTACCAGACCCCTGCTCCTCCAGACCTACCAGACCCCTGCTCCTCCAGACCCACCAGACCCCTGCTCCTCCAGACCTACCAGACCCCTGCTCCTCCAGACCCACCAGACCCCTGCTCCTCCAGACCTACCAGACCCCTGCTCCTCCAGACCCACCAGACCCCTGCTCCTCCAGACCTACCAGACCCCTGCTCCTCCAGACCTACCAGACCCCTGCTCCTCCAGACCCACCAGACCCCTGCTCCTCCAGACCTACCAGACCCCTGCTCCTCCAGACCTACCAGACCCCTGCTCCTCCAGACCCACCAGACCCCTGCTCCTCCAGACCTACCAGACCCCTGCTCCTCCAGACCTACCAGACCCCTGCTCCTCCAGACCCACCAGACCCCTGCTCCTCCAGACCTACCAGACCCCTGCTCCTCCAGACCTACCAGGCCCCTGCTCCTCCAGACCTACCAGACACCTACTCCTACAGACCTACCAGACACCTACTCCTACAGACCTACCAGACCCCTGCTCCTCCAGACCTACCAGACCCCTGCTCCTCCAGACCTACCAGACCCCTGCTCCTCCAGACCTACCAGACCCCTGCTCCTACAGACCTACCAGACCACTGCTCCTACAGACCTACCAGACCCCTGCTCCTCCAGACCTACCAGTTCCCTGCTGAAGAGCAGTGGGTTCCGCAGGTGATGGGCCGTTGCCCAGGTGACGAAGTTTTGCACCTGGTCCAGCTGGCTGCACATCTCTATTGCCCCCTGCAGCTGATCCTCCAGACGCCGCTGAATATCCTCTGAGATTTTCTACACACACACACACACACACACACACAATACACAGTGTCAGACAGTGACATGCTTGTGTGTAGTTACTGGCAAGCGGAGAGAACTAGAGATGGACAGAACAGGGCTAATCAATGACGAAAGTTTGCCAGATTTAATTTCTAACATTCCTGCTCTGAGTTATTTTGACAGATCTTCATTGCCTCTCAATCACGAGTGGTCAGGGTTGATTACATCATGTTGGGAGCGCTTCTGATTGGAAACATGTACATTCATGGTCAGAGATGATTACCCCTGGAATGGTTGAGACCGAGGGTGAGAGAGCGAGAGAAGATGAGAGTCAAAGCCATTACCTCCAGTTGCTCTATTAATAGGTTGGCCCTTTTGTTCAGCTCGTTCATCATAATCATCCGTGCCATTTTAATCTGGTTCTCAGCTTTCCTCTGCGTGATCTTCACACCGTGCATCCTGAGTGGAGCCGAGATAAAAAATGACATTCCGATTACAGACGGAGAAACACAAACTGTGTGCTTTTACCCGGCGCGTCGTGGTGCTTTATTACTCTTGGAGGCTTTACAAATGTTAGAAAGGCATTTCGATCAAAGTTGGAGAGTCTGTCGTATTTGATCTTCGAGACGACATGCACAGTAAACGTCATCGCCATTGCTGATTTAGCGCCAAGTTCCCGGAGAACCCCGGTTGTAGGCTCTACACTTGAGATGTATTATACGCATGGTAATCTGTTTTTAATGTACTGGGGCTCACCTTTCCTCTATCTGTTTGGCTGTGCTCTCCACTGCAGACCTCCTGTCCTCGATCTGAGCCATCAGACTCTCAAACAGCCACTGCTGGTCCTGGAGAGCCTTTCCAACGTGCACCAACCTGACAACAATTGAGAATGAGGCCTCTGGTTGCTAAGCAATTACAGCACCGTTTAAGGTTCCGAAACCGACGCTAAAAGTGAAGTAAAACCTAACGACGCATTTATGTCCTAAACAAATATAACAATGATTAATAACATGTTGTTATTTGTTAGTGCCTATTAGTTCTTGGCCTCCTGAACGGTCACATTGTTGCTGAAACAACAAACTTTTTTCGGGACACAAAAATGACACCGGAAAGGGTTCAAAATGTTAATGTAGTCAACATTGGTGGGACCTCTAATGTGATTCACTGTTTTCCCCCCGGTAACCCCTGTGGGAGTCCAAATAGGTCACCTGACCAGGAGGGACGAGGCCATCATAAAGATAATGCGCTACTTCAAAATGGAGAACAGGTCGATGGTGCTGTCTGAGCATGTGCAGATGTAACAATGTCATCCAAACGTGCTGTGTGTATTATTCTCCATAGAGAAAGCACAGCAGGCGTGACAGTGGGTCAGATATTATAATGGAAACACAATTTAACAATAGCACTTTACACCCTCCCCTTGAGGGGTAGTTACTGGATGACCAGAAGGTCCGGGACAGGCCCACAGGGCACCATGACATATGCTCTGAATTACAATTAGGCAGGCTGAAGACACGCCACAGACACAATGCATGAGGTTTTTAACTCGCTGTTAGCCCCTTCCTGCAATGCCCTTGTACCGCGTCTTAGAACTGACCTATGGTTCTTGTGGGCGGACAGGTGACAGCTGCTGCAGCACATGAGGTCACATGACTCGCAGAACAGCTCCAAGGGCTCCTGTCTGTGAGAGTTACACATAAGCAGCGGACGGGCACACGAGCCTGGCACTGGCGGGCAGAGAGAGGGAGGGGTGGAAAGAAATGGAGCGTTATCACAGAGAAGGACTCAAAGGACAATTCACACAGTTAAAGGTGTTGAGAGGAGTTGGTGCTGTGTGAGCCAACAGTCGCTCAAAGACACACCACCGTTCAAACGTTTCAAAGGGGGTTTTGTCCATTCAAATAACATCAAATTGATCAGTAGTTGTGGGTTCGAGGGCAGGCTTAAAATGGCAAAAGAAAAACCGAAACTAAAAACTTTCTGAATCTCATAAGTCTATTCCAGTTCTGAGAAAGGACGGTTATCGTTTCTGATAAATGGCTTCTGTAAGCCTCAGTGTATATTTAATAAATAAATCTGTTTGACCTAATTATACGCCTATAAAAAATTAACATTAAGCGTCTACACTGTATTGCTCCTCATTTAAAAACACGGACATCTCTTAGTGACCCCAAAACCTTTGAATGATCGTGTGCATAATGAGAAACGAATGTGATTACAGCAAATTCAATAATGCATCTCACAGGCATCTTTATATCGGGCACAATACAGTTTCTGCTTCTGTTTTTTAGCCAAAATAAACATATGATTTCCTTAATGACTGTTTGGTTTCATTTGTATTAATATAGAATTTGCAACTGTACTCTCAGCTTAGACATTAGCCACTAGATTTAATCGGATATCGGACAGAAGTCAACGTGCATTTGATGACTCATTTTTGTTTAATCATCATTCCAAAACTATTTTAGTCTGGAAAAAAACATGGCATCTTTTAAATCTAATAAATATTTCTGGGCTCGGTAATACATCATGTTGGAATGAGGTAAACAGGTTGAAAGTAGGCCAGAAGGAGAAAGGCTTTGATGGCTGAAATGAAAGATCGGTGCCCAGTCTAGATGAATGACTGTGCTTCACTTGGTTGGCATTTTAAGAATCAGACAAACCCTTCACACCGCAGGTTGTAAACAGTAACGCTGCTGGCAAACAAATGGCTGTCACGCGTGCGTGCATGCATAAACGAACAGGTTTTAAAAATAAGTAATCGGATTCTCCAGTTAACAAGAGTTTCTCATATTTGAAAATGCTCTTCATACATAACATGGAAATGTGTTTCTTATGCAAGATATGTTTGCCCGAGGCAACTGTTTCATCTCACTAACATTGTGTTCTGAATGGCACCGTGTTCGTTATACAACTCAGTACTTTAGCCTATAGTGTCCATAGGGACCTGTAGTGGATATGCCCATATGGGTTTGGTCACAAAGAGTGTACTAGGTAGTCAATAGGCAGTAGTATGCATTGTAGGTTTTATTTATTTTTTCAATACGACCATATTCCTAATACCTGGTTTTGCAGACACATATTAATCCCTGGTCTGGACAGAATAATCAAGATCAAATGAACCTGTCCATTGACCTTGACAGAGGTATACAACTACAAAGTGAAAGTACTTAGGTGTGTTAACCAGTTTTAGGTTGTTCTAAAGTAAGATTTAAATCACCAGGTCAAGAGAGTTCGATATAAACCAAGAGAGACGGAGATATTTTGGGAGCAGCGTGTGTTTGGAGGAGCTTGGCAATATCAATAAGAGATCATTTCATCAGAGTACACTTTAAAGACAATTTATTCTTAACATCAGCCATAAATAACCAGAGTGTGTTTGACAGGTAATCACAAATGTCTGTGCACTTCTACGTTGACAAGAAAAATGTGTATTGTACAAGCAAGACTGGGATCGACTCAAGAGTAAAATGAAAGCAATCAATCTAGCAAAATATTAGTGATTTTGCAGCTCTCAAACACAGGAAACAGCTATCTAAAAAAAACGACCGTCAGGTAGGCGGGGCTTGTGTACTGCTAGTGTTACTGTGTGAGAACCAACCACAGTTAGAGGACTTATCCTCACGTGATTTCTATAATACAGTCTTTGAGGGCATGCACATTGTTACAATAGGCAGCCGCTATATGAATGTAGTCAAATAAGTGGGAACTTTATCTTTCACATGAATTCAACGAGATCCTCAATCAGAAAAATAAGCCCATTAAGTTGAAATTCTTTCCCAGGTGACCTGGGTCGTTAGGAAGTAGAAAGCTGACTTCATGATATTCATTTTGTTGGAACAGGTGTTAGCCGTTACAGTTCTGTTCCATCCATTTCAATTTATGTACTCTTGTTTACACATACATCCAGTGTATAACACAAATGATACACCATTTTTAACAAATAGTGATACTTAGCAATAACTTAAACACCAAGTGCTGTCCATAACTGCTGTATTTTTAACTGTTTAAACGTTTGTAAACATCTATCTGTTGTTAATCAGGTGTCAATCTTTCTTTTTATTTAAACTATTTTTCTCAGGGTTGCAAGTCACACACACAAACAAATACACACACACACACACATAATCACTAATTCACATAGGCAAGTACTTGTACACACACACACACACACACACACAGACCACAGATGCAGGAAACAACATGAGAGTGTGAGACCACAAGATGACAATGAGAAAACACAGTTCCCAACAATTCACAGATGTGCACAGACCAAACACACAGACAGAGTGCATATATTTAACTCTGACTCAACAGAACCTCAACACAAGATTTGAACACAACCTCACAGCATACCAGGCGCATCCTGCAGAATGCTACACACAGACCCAGAAGACGTTAGTCTTAAGTGAACGTACTGTAGTTACGGCTCAGGCCAAATGTTACCCTACTGCACTCTGCTGGACACAGCGACCCAGTGAGCAGCGCTGGCCTTATGCACAATAATTCCCCCTCCTCATAGTTTATTGTACACAGTGTAACACAGCCCCGGAGCTCAGAGCTGAGTGGCCACATCCTGTCTGCATGGCTGCACTTTCTCACCCACAGCGCTTTCAAATGGTTGTTCTCACGAACACACAAACACAAAACACCGACACACCAACACTTTGAGACGCCACTGAAGGTGAGGTCACGTTTCTGATTTTACATTTTACCATCCGAGGGCAAAGTAAAAGAGTATTATATTTAAAAGTTTTATGAAATACAGGCAATGTTTGTGTAGAACCTATCATTACAGCCTAGCACCACATTAATTCCTACTGAGACATGATTAACAGACGTATGGGAAAGGAGATAGAAAGGAAAGACACCCATATAGATCCACCCAACCTGCCAGTAGCCTGGTTGACTACTGCTAACATGTGTGTTTTGTCCTTGCCAGGCCTCATGTACACTTGTAAGATCAATGCATCTTTTATGTCTTCACAAACATGTTGGCACAATCAGAATACAGACAACAGGAGGACAAAGGACAAATGTTACGACATAAGTCAAGAGACTTCAGCCAGTAGACTTCAGCCTGTTCCTCTATGACAGGACCCCTGTAAGGAGGGTGGGTGCTTGTAGGGTGGATGTGGGGGGTTGCCTGATTCAGGTGGAGGTAAGGGGGGGGTGATTACCTGATTCAGGTGGAGGTAGGGGGGTGATTACCTGATTCAGGTGGAGGTAAGGAGGGGGGTGATTACCTGATTCAGGTGGAGGTAAGGGGGGTGATTACCTGATTCAGGTGGAGGTAAGGAGGGGGGTGATTACCTGATTCAGGTGGAGGTAAGGAGGGGGGTGATTACCTGATTCAGGTGGAGGTAAGGAGGGGGGGTGATTACCTGATTCAGGTGGAGGTAAGGGGGGTGATTACCTGATTCAGGTGGAGGTAAGGGGGTGGATTTGGGGGGTGATTACCTGATTCAGGCGGAGGTGGGGGAGGGGGCTGATTACCTGATTCAGGTGGAGGTGGGAGGGGGTGATTACCTGATTGGGGTGGAGGTAAAGAGGGGGGGGACCTCTGGTCCCTTTGGTGATGTTCGGCACAAGGAGGAGTAGCATTCTGACGTTGGTGCCCTTCTGAACACGGAGGGGTCGCTCTCTGGTGTTGGTGAAGGTCTGTGCACTGGTAACACAGCCACTTGTTGCAGAAGGTGCACAAGCTCTGGGCGAGCCTGTGCTCTGTGCACTCTGAGCAATGCTAAAAGACAGGGAGATGGCAGACCTTTCATACAGGCACTGAAAAAACAACAGAGACATCTGCTGTAAAGACGGGGTGACATGTGTCAGATTTTTGCAACCACCCTCCCTCTGTACTTCGGGCTATATGTCACACTCCTCAAGGTGGTTAAATGTGTTGACGTTCACACATTCTGTTCTATTCCTAAAGATGTCAGATGGGTTCGATCAAGTTCCTTAAACATGTTAATATAAAAAAACAGCCACGTTGAGCAGCCAAAGCAGGTATCACAGAACAAAACTAGTTTACATTTGCTGAAATCAAAGACCTAATACACTAGAGCAGCCAAAAACAATACTAACAAAAACAACTGCTGCACCCCTTTTTTAATTCTTATTATGCATTTTAGTATGTATTTAATTGTCAACCCTCCCAAAAAATCTTGACTTAAAATGCATGGGAGCATATAAATGAGCAGAGAAGGGCTGGATATCCCTGTGCTAAGGCAGCTAATGAGAACTCCACCCCCGTTCGTACAGAGCACTTCTATCTCAACACAGAGGCACAAACAACAGCATGCAACAGAAAACCTGCGACTGTGCGGAAAAATAGGAATGTCAGAGGAATGTTAATAGAACGCCTTACCTTCTCCATGTCAGCGGTGGGATAATGTGTCCTCTGGTGTGCGGAGGAGCCGGGTACTCCGCAGAGCTGCTCTCACTGTGGGAGGGAGAGGACAGCCTGACGCTCTCACACACACACACACACACACACACACACACGCACACACACACACCGCTCACAGCCACGCTCACACTGAAGCTTTTACCTGCGGCAGGAAACAGCATGCACCGAGAGGTGGCCCCAGAGGGGGTGGCTTACATGACAACCTGCACACTGAGCTCTCATCCCCTCGCCTGGATCATCCATGTGTGCAGTGCACGACTCCTCGGAACATCAGGAGAGAAGTGACAAATTCGGATCCACCACGCCCTCTAACGCGCGCACACGCGCACGTACACACACGCAGGAGAGCTAATCCTTTTTCTTAAATAAGCCTGTGCATAATAATTGGGAATTAGGGAGATACGATAATTATTATTTTTTTCTAGGACGAAATATCCCCGGAAGCCCTTCCCAAAATGGAAGGAGAGGCTGAGTGACCTACAATGTTGGAGGGAATTGTAAGCACTGCAAACGGGAGTGGAGATAAACGGGAGTGGAGCAGGCAGAGCCGGGCTGTCTGTGCCCTCCTTCCACATCCCTGTATCAGCACCATCAGCACCAGGAGGGGACAGGCCTCTCCGGAACCACACTGAAACCGGGTCAGGCTCCGATGAGCGCCAGATGGCGGTGAGAAACACTCCAGCTTTTATTGTGAAATCAATTAGGATCATAGCACAGTATTGCAAGAGGGGAAGAGGGACGAAACTGCAAGTGAACAAAACCAACTTGGCTGGATATCAAATCAATAGGAAAGCAAAGAGGATCAGGTTGCAGTGGTCCTAGGATGCATCTGCAGAATTCTTGAAACCTTCTCTTATTGCTCTGCCGACAGAGTTGTCACGAATAATAGTTCATATGTAATTAAATAGCAGATAAGTGTACAGGAACATAATCTGTAGGCAACTCCAAGAGGCAAATACCATCACAGATTCTGCCTAACAACAACCCCTGCAGCCTGACCTACAAATCTGACAACTTTTTCATCCTCTGGCACTTCACAGGGGAGTTAGAACCATCCCATTCCCTGTTGTGTGCTCAAAGACCCACTTTAAAACACAATTAGCCAAACCTAGCTGACCCCGCCCCTTGCTCACTCAGCTCGGCTGCTTTTTAAACCCCGGCATTCCCTTTCATACACCCCCATTTAGCTTTTAAACCGAAAAGGATTCGGCGCTATGCCTCTCTGTGAGGGACAGCTCTCCGACCCTGCTAAGTAAGGCTGGCGCTGGATAAAACACAGCCTGAGAGCATTGCATCTCTAGAGACGGTGCAATAATAGAAAGTTCACTTGTGATCTCGGCCCTGAAAGCGCACCCATGTAGCATCCATTAACATCGACGCGGTGCGATCAAGGTGAAAAGGAATCCTCACATTGGCTGAAAGCAAAGTAATTCTTCTACTGCAACGCCTGTACGCTGTTCAGTCAATTACCTACTCAGTTTATGTAAATAATTCCTCACCTGGAAGATCGCGCTCCTCACCCGATTGCGCTCCTCATCCGATCCCCGGGCCGCAGTTCAGTCTTCAACGCGCTCCCGCGGAATCCGCCTCGGGAGACAGAAGTATCCGTTCTGAATGAACGCTAATAGCATATCAAACAGATACAGTATATGCATAATTTAAATAGTTCGAGCGCGTCTCTCATTACTGACGGAACTCTCGTGGTTCTTTGCTTAAAATCGGGCGCAGCGAATCCGGCGCACGCAGACGCTTCGGTTTGTGAAAGGATACTTTACAATACGGCGCCTAATTCTAATGCACCACCCATGTTTGAAGTGGGCCTCTACAGTTGAGGGATCATGAAAGTGTTGAGGGCACTTGAGATCTGCAATGTGTTTCCATGTGATGGGAGGTCAGCACCATTCCTTGGTTGTCATAACAGCAATGCAAATCCTCCTTGTGTTTCACTGATACCTCCCTCTTCTGTCAGCTGCTAATCTTCACTAGAGATGACTCAATAAAGACAGAGTACACACTCCACACCAGGTGTGTTTAACTGTTACCCTACAGAGGTCTAGAAGCTGCTGGTTCTCCGTTCCACCTCATCATTCATTGCGCCCCCTGATCTCCCAGGTCTAAATATGTCCCTGATTAGAGGGTTGCAGTGAAAAATTGTGGCCTCAAGGTACAAAGATGAGTTTTAGGGCTCTACACCATCTCTATTTTAGATTTTCCTAATTATCTTGACAACCTCCACGTATTAAATTGTATCATTTTGTGAGGAAAAAAGACGGACAAGACGGGTAAAGCAAGACACAAGCCGAAACACCTGTGTGAATCTTGTTAACCATGAATTATGAATAGTACCTGGCCCTTAGTACCTGACCCTTAGTACTACCTGATGTTTAGTACCTGACCATTAGCATCTGACCCTTAGTACCTGATGTTTAGTACCTGACGTTTAGTACCTGACGTTTAGTACCTGATGTTTAGTATCTGACCCTTAGCATCTGACCCTTAGTACCTGACCTTTAGTACCTGACGTTTAGTACCTGACGTTTAGTACCTGACGTTTAGTACCTGACCCTTAGCACCTGACCCTTAGTACCTGACCCTTAGTTCCTGACCCTTAGTTCCTGACCTTTAGTACCTGACGCTTAGTACCTGACGCTTAGTACCTGACCCTTAGTACCTGACCCTTAGTACCTGACCCTTAGTACCTGACCCTTAGTACCTGACTCTGTGGTACCTGAACCGTGATGGAAACCAAAAGGTAGACTGAAAGTAAATGTATCCCAGTAGGTTGCTTTAGCTCTTGCTGTGATCCATCTTCCGTAATGTGAAAGCACCCCTGCCAGCTGCATTAGAGTCACACCAACAGCCCCAAGGGAATATGTCAGAAGGTACTGGAACCTTCAGGACATGGTCAGGGCGGGTTTTAGAGTCACACCAACAGCCCCAAGGGAATATGTCAGAATGTACTGGAACCTTCAGGACATGGTCAGGGCGGGTTTTAGAGTCACACCAACAGCCCCAAGGGAATATGTCAGAAGGTACTGGAACCTTCAGGACATGGTCAGGGCGGGTTTTAGAGTCACACCAACAGCCTAAAGGGAATATGTCAGAAGGTACTGGAACCTTCAGGACATGGTCAGGGCGGGTTTTAGAGTCACACCAACAGCCCCAAGGGAATATGTCAGAAGGTACTGGAACCTTCAGGACATGGTCAGGGCGGGTTTTAGAGTCACACCAACAGCCTAAAGGGAACATGTCAGAATGTACTGGAACCTTCAGGACATGGTCAGGGCGGGTTTTTAAGATCTGGGCCGAGTCAAAAAACAGAATAAGGAGAAGCTAAGAAGAACATATCTGCAAACTCACTCCCAGCTGCTCTTCATGCCTCACAACGTGTGTTACATGTCAACGTAGTGCCACTATAGATGTAACCTCTACAGATAAACCTTCTCATATATATAACATATATAACCTTCTCATAGTGCCACTATAGATGTAACCTCTACAGATAAACCTTCTCATATATATAACATATATAACCTTCTCATAGT
>CM055749.1:12893196-12937397 GCA_029465975.1 Dallia pectoralis | reverse complement strand
TGGTGAGTTTCTGTGGGCCATATTTTAAATAGAAATGGAAAAATGAAAGCGACGCCAACCCTGTCTTCTATCGGTTTCATTAAGACATGCAATCTCTCTTTAAACAGGCAATGGCTTACTGGGAAAGTGAAATCCATCAGTCATTTTGAGGTAGCAAACGTTCCACAAATATTAACAACATGACACAGTCAGCGCGTAATCAGAGGTTTACAATTTTCTTTTGTTATTTGTGAAAGTTCCTGAATGCAGTTTTTTATTCGTCAGCATGCTTGAAGTTAACAGGAATTAATATTGATCAAGTGCACGCTGGTTGAGAGAATGCCAAATGTGCAACGCTGTCGTCAAGGCAAATAGTGGCTACTTTGTAGAAGCTAAGTTATAAATAAACTGTTTGGTTATTTCATAAATGTGTTTTATGATATTTTCTCTCCATTGCTGTTTTACATTGTGCCAAACTGTGGACTGTAATAAACTATAATTACAACTATGACACAGCAATAAATTCACATGTGCCCAAAATGTACAAGTGATACTGTCCTTCACAGATTGTGCAAAATGAATCAAAATCATCTCTGACAACTCAATGACAAGATCCCCCCAGCCTCCCAAATGTGTAGCTGGTGGGACGGGATCCCAAGAGACACACACACACGCGCTGACCTGTGGTAACCTAATTATGTCCTCACACATCACTCCGCAGGCTGTCACTCACAAGCTTTTATTAGCAGTCCTGACTTGGAGGCTCACTGTCATTTGGCTGTACTCAGGTCTGTTACGAGTGTTTCGCTTCATCCAATGTTAAATCTGTCTACGTACAGTCACTTTGGTTGTGTTCTGTTAGCGTCGATGAAGTTCGTTCTTTGGGACGGTGCAAAATGTAAAAAGGAAAACGTTAAAGTTCATGGAGTTGAGTGGTTTAACATCTTTTATGTTTACTTATTGAATTTTACAAAGCAACGCATGTTTAAACATTTACAGTCATTTTCTTCATGTGTTAATGCGTACATTTGCCCCCAAACTAGCTTGGAGGTAATAGCTCTCATTCAGCAAAAGGGACAACGATTAAAAAAATAGGAAACATATAGTTACTGTACACCCACCATACATACAGCTAACATTCACCCACTCAATCTGATCATATTCTTCTCATGCACGCCATTTTGTCAGTGGTTACTCTGATGCAAAGGCACAATGTACCGGCACTCTGTACTGTCCTACTGTAACTAGCCTTTATCATAAAGGTACCAGACACCAAACAATGGAGTTACATTGGGAGGCATCAGGGCCAGTTTACAGTGAAATATGTACAACATGTAGACATTCCATTGATGCTCTTGACATAGAAAAATTAGTAAATACGTCAATAAAATACTGTGTTCGTGGTGTATCTGCTCTTCAGGTCGCAGAATGGCATTGATCAAGCTTTCATGCTCCGGTATTTGGTGATTAAGTACAGTAGAAGTTTGCCTCAGTTCTTTTTATGTAGAAACTTCATTTTACTTCCTAAAAAAAACACAGATAAAAGCATAATTGGACTGTTCATGTTATGTAATATTTCTTTAACAGACCATAAAACATTTTCTTGAGCTACAGGAGCTCCACGCTACCTCTAAGATAAGACTTTATATGCAGAATAGGAGCTTCGGTAATGTTAAGTTGGGTAGAAAAAGCAACACGACAATGGTAAAATGGACAGAGCAGTCCTGTTGAGGGGGATTTTAGTACATAACTTACCTAGCCCTTTGAGAAACTTGTTCACTCCACTTTGTTCTGTGTCTGGTAGCTCTTCTAGGTATTGGTCCACCCTCTGCTCAAATAGCCCTGACAGAAACACACAAACAGTGATACCAGTCAAGGGATGCCCCTTCTGTTTTGGCTGAAATACACTTTGTTATGTTACCAGAAGATGGCACTGATGAATATCTAATGATCACTAGACTGACTCAATCAGAGCAGTTCTTTTAAAATATACTGATATTTTGTATCACTAATTATTTTAGCAAATCTGTTTCTCCAATTGGTAAACATGTAACTTGTTATAAGACTGGGTTATTTAGTCAGAATGCTATTTCTAACACTAAACATAATATAAAATAGTAATAAACTAGTAAATACATGGCCACATAGCTGTCTCCATAGTATTAGGACCTAAATACTAAATATTGAATTAATTGATATTACTTAATGTTATTTAATATTGATATTAATAAACAGGTGATTGAATATATCACTTTATGATTTGATAAAATGTATTAGTTAGTGATGTCGAAACAATCAATAATTCCTTATTAATTTGTTTGATCAATAATGTAATCCGGATTACTTAAAAAAAATACTTATATTGACTTTTTCAAAGCATCGTTAGACTAAAGTAATTTGCTTGAAAACCCTCTCAGAAAAGTCATTCAGTCTACATGTTTCATGGAAAAACATTGGTTAAAAAACGGAATAGTTTTCTAACTGCAAACCCCTAGCAGTTTCACCTGCTGTCCACTAGAGGTCCTCACCCTCACAGGGCTTAGTGCATAAAGGATAGGAGGTTGGAATAGCTTGATAGAAACGTCTGGATAGCAGTGAATTTCAAGCAACCATTACAGTTGACTCCTTTGTGTTTAGCTAAACAGCAGCGCATCAATGTTTGGAGGACAGGACACACTTCAGGATGGAGGCATAATCTCCGATCCATTAGACTCATTTTACCTTTGGCCCGGCACTTCCGCAGCTCCCGGTCTTGGATGAACCCTGCAAACATCTGGGACTCCATGAAGACCCCTAGGAAGCGACGGATGCTCTTAGAGGCCACAGACTTGCGGAAGGCTTCTCGCTGGAAGATGCGTTCGCCACGCTCACCCTGCGTGAGGAACAGGGAGTAGTGGCCGATGGTTTCCAGGAAGAAGCGGATAAAAGCCTCTGACACCAGGCTGTTCAACGAGTTGGTCTCTATAGACACAGTAAAGATAGACGAGTATCACATTAGAAAAGAAACAAGCACAGATATTAATGTGATGTTATCCATAATGAGACAGACGAGTATCACATTAGAAAAGAAACAAGCACAGATATTAATGTGATGTTATCCATAATGAGACGGACGAGTATCACATTAGAAAAGAAACAAGCACAGATATTAATGTGATGTTATCCATAATGAGACAGACGAGTATCACATTAGAAAAGAAACAAGCACAGATATTAATGTGATGTTATCCATAATGCGACAGACGAGTATCACATTAGAAAAGAAACAAGCACAGATATTAATGTGATGTTATCCATAATGAGACAGACGAGTATCACATTAGAAAAGAAACAAGCACAGATATTAATGTGATGTTATCCATAATGAGACAGACGAGTATCACATTAGAAAAGAAACAAGCACAGATATTAATGTGATGTTATCCATAATGAGACAGACGAGTATCACATTAGAAAAGAAACAAGCACAGATATTAATGTGATGTTATCCATAATGAGACAGACGAGTATCACATTAGAAAAGAAACAAGCACAGATATTAATGTGATGTTATCCATAATGAGACAGACGAGTATCACATTAGAAAAGAAACAAGCACAGATATTAATGTGATGTTATCCATAATGAGACAGACGAGTATCACATTAGAAAAGAAACAAGCACAGATATTAATGTGATGTTATCCATAATGAGACAGACGAGTATCACATTAGAAAAGAAACAAGCACAGATATTAATGTGATGTTATCCATAATGAGACAGACGAGTATCACATTAGAAAAGAAACAAGCACAGATATTAATGTGATGTTATCCATAATGAGACAGACGAGTATCACATTAGAAAAGAAACAAGCACAGATATTAATGTGATGTTATCCATAATGAGACAGACGAGTATCACATTAGAAAAGAAACAAGCACAGATATTAATGTGATGTTATCCATAATGAGACAGACGAGTATCACATTAGAAAAGAAACAAGCACAGATATTAATGTGATGTTATCCATAATGAGACAGACGAGTATCACATTAGAAAAGAAACAAGCACAGATATTAATGTGATGTTATCCATAATGAGACAGACGAGTATCACATTAGAAAAGAAACAAGCACAGATATTAATGTGATGTTATCCATAATGAGACAGACGAGTATCACATTAGAAAAGAAACAAGCACAGATATTAATGTGATGTTATCCATAATGAGACAGATGAGTATCACATTAGAAAAGAAACAAGCACAGATATTAATGTGATGTTATCCATAATGAGACAGATGAGTATCACATTAGAAAAGAAACAAGCACAGATATTAATGTGATGTTATCCATAATGAGACAGACGAGTATTACATTAGAAAAGAAACAAGCACAGATATTAATGTGATGTTATCCATAATGAGACAGACGAGTATCACATTAGAAAAGAAACAAGCACAGATATTAATGTGATGTTATCCATAATGAGACAGACGAGTATCACATTAGAAAAGAAACAAGCACAGATATTAATGTGATGTTATCCATAATGAGACAGACGAGTATCACATTAGAAAAGAAACAAGCACAGATATTAATGTGATGTTATCCATAATGAGACAGACGAGTATCACATTAGAAAAGAAACAAGCACAGATATTAATGTGATGTTATCCATAATGAGACAGACGAGTATCACATTAGAAAAGAAACAAGCACAGATATTAATGTGATGTTATCCATAATGAGACAGACGAGTATCACATTAGAAAAGAAACAAGCACAGATATTAATGTGATGTTATCCATAATGAGACATACGAGTATCACATTAGAAAAGAAACAAGCACAGATATTAATGTGATGTTATCCATAATGAGACAGACGAGTATCACATTAGAAAAGAAACAAGCACAGATATTAATGTGATGTTATCCATAATGAGACAGACGAGTATCACATTAGAAAAGAAACAAGCACAGATATTAATGTGATGTTATCCATAATGAGACAGACGAGTATCACATTAGAAAAGAAACAAGCACAGATATTAATGTGATGTTATCCATAATGAGACAGACGAGTATTACATTAGAAAAGAAACAAGCACAGATATTAATGTGATGTTATCCATAATGAGACATACGAGTATCACATTAGAAAAGAAACAAGCACAGATATTAATGTGATGTTATCCATAATGAGACAGACGAGTATTACATTAGAAAAGAAACAAGCACAGATATTAATGTGATGTTATCCATAATGAGACAGACGAGTATCACATTAGAAAAGAAACAAGCACAGATATTAATGTGATGTTATCCATAATGAGACAGACGAGTATTACATTAGAAAAGAAACAAGCACAGATATTAATGTGATGTTATCCATAATCAAATTCAAATACTATGAAACTGGTAAAAAAGGGACAGTCAAACAGAGCTGATGTTTTTGGATTGGAACCTTAAACCTTCCAATTAAAACACCTGCATTTGACAAGGAGGTAATTACAATGAGGTAGAAGTTGCATCTTAAATGCCCCATTACAATCACATCACAGGGAGTGTATCGCTTGCAGACATTTGCTGTGTGTGTTTTGTTGTTCACACGGGTGTACTGTGGTCAGTGCTCTGATGTCCTAATTAAGAGTAGTGATATCTGATGTCCTAATTAAGAGTAGTGACATCTGATGTGCTAATTAAGAGTAGTGATATCTGATGTCCTAATTAAGAGTAGTGACATCTGATGTGCTAATTAAGAGTAGTGATATCTGATGTCCTAATTAAGAGTGGTGGCATCTGATGTCCTAATTAAGAGTAGTGACATCTGATGTCCTAATTAAGAGTAGTGATATCTGATGTCCTAATTAAAAGTAGTGACATCTGATGTCCTAATTAAGAGTAGTGACATCTGATGTGCTAATTAAGAGTAGTGATATCTGATGTCCTAATTAAGAGTGGTGGCATCTGATGTCCTAATTAAGAGTAGTGACATCTGATGTCCTAATTAAGAGTAGTGACATCTGATGTCCTAATTAAGAGTAGTGACATCTGATGTCCTAATTAAAAGTAGTGACATCTGATGTCCTAATTAAGAGTGGTGGCATCTGATGTCCTAATTAAGAGTGGTGGCATCTGATGTCCTAATTAAGAGTAGTGGCATCTGATGTCCTAATTAAGAGTGGTGGCATCTGATGTCCTAATTAAGAGTAGTGGCATCTGATGTCCTAATTAAGAGTGGTGGCATCTGATGTCCTAATTAAGAGTAGTGGCATCTGATGTCCTAATTAAGAGTAGTGACATCTGATGTCCTAATTAAGAGTGGTGACATCTGATGTCTTAATTAAGAGTAGTGACATCTGATGTGCTAATTAAGAGTAGTGGCATCTGATGTCCAAATTAAGAGTAGTGACATCTGATGTCCTAATTTTAAGTGGAGACATCTGATGTCCTAATTAAGTGTAGTGACATCTGATGTCCTTATTAAGAGTAGTGACATCCGTTTGAGTGTGGAATGACGTTTGCCGTGTTCACCTTCATCTGAGTCGCTGTCAGAGTCCTGATTGATGATGTCATTCCTCTGCTCCAGAGCCAGCTCCAGAGCTGACTGGAGTTTCCGTGGCAACAGCGAAGCCTCGTCATCCATCTGTACAAAGTGCAAAATAGTGTTAATAAACAAGAATTGGACACCCAATCCGTGGAATATGTCAGTCCATCCATACTATATGAAACAGAACATCGTGGTCGTTATTAGGATGAGGTAACAGAATGAAGACCAACCTGTCTGATGAAGCGATCTGTTCCAAGGTCCACCATTAAAGCCTGAAAGCAGACCAGTAAGAGATATTTAGCAGTCGTCAGTTGAACCCAGGCTTATTCCGTGTGGATATAGTTACTGATTATCTAGGCTCAGAAGAAATATGTCAAATTCCACATTCGAAAGAAGGACAACTTCTTCCAGAGAAGACACACATTGGAACAGTACAATATGAACTTACAAAAAAATAATAGCACTGAAAGAATACTTGGAGCATTATAAATGAGTCACTCAGCAACAGCATCAAGACAAATGTAAACAGACAACAGATGATGTTGACATTACATTTAAAAGCCCTGTGGTAAATATGACAAATACCACGGGTTGAGGGCACATTTTGATGCCGACTTTACAACTGTTTTAATGGCAGAGAGCAGAGAGCTGGACTTTAAGAGGCTGCCAGTTCCCTCCCTCCCCAATAAGGCCAGGACCTAAGAGTTAAGAGCTGAGGCTGTCCTGGCATTAGCCCCTACAGCCGGCAGCAGCTGCCAAGGTCACATTCGCTGGTATGGTTTAGGCTGACGGCCAGGGTCAGCAACATCACTGTGTGTTGAGACTGGAGGAGTTGTTGCAACTTTAACAAGGACGGATTCAAGAAATGTCCCCCTCTTTCCGTGCTGCTTCTGCAAATCAGTGATGAATTCCAAGAAAGAGCAGTGGAGTACAGCTGGCTGAACTGAGAAGCAGACAAGTCATAGTGCCTTCTGTAATGGGTAACAACACTGCAAGAGATCCATGTCCAGTCAGGATATGACCCAGTGTGGCTGCAGGACAGCACTGAAATGGCAATTACAATGCAGAAATGGCAGGCCACACACCGTGTGTGTGTGTGTGTGTGTGTGTGTGTGCGCGCGTGCGTGCGTGCATGCGGACTTGACAGCTTAATACTGGGAAAATAAGGGCTTGAATTCAAATACTTAATACTGGGAACCTTGCATGGGCAGCGAAAATAAGAAGTGTATCTTATTACACTGGGCGCTCTGAGAATTAAAGTCTGAGCCAACACTCACAAACCAAAAATGCTATTGCTCAACTATCTATAGTGCTCGGATGAATGACATAGAACAACTAGTAAAGTCGCTATGAATATCTAGAATTGTTTATGTTTTTAAAGGTTTTACATTTTTCCATATTAGCCTGACATTCTTGTGCATCTAGTTTCCTACCAATGGATCTCACACATGATGTTAAATAGAAATAGTGTGGAGAGATATAAGTTAGAATTATACTATTGGTCCACATGAACAATAATAACACATCGTTCCCCATTGCGTTATCACATTAATTCAGGTAACTTATTGCAGATTTGTGTCCTTATCACCCAGCTTTACATTGGCTAAATGGTCTATGAAAACAAACCCACTAATATAGGTTGTTGTGACCAGAAACAGGAAGGCCACTCCCAGTCTATTGTCTACTAAAGAGATGGTATCTGACAGCGGATCAGTCTGACAGTGAAACAGAATCCGCAGCCCTAAACCGGCCCAGAATGAGGTGCAATGCATACTGAATGAATACATGTTAAAATAACGCAAGACGGTGGAAGACCAAGTGCCAACGGCACACACACAGAGATGAAGAGAGTGTAGTACCCACCTCTTCCACAGGCAGGTCCTTGAGTTTAGGCAGCGAGCTGGACAAGAGCCCCACTAAAAATGGCGTCGGGCAGCAGACAATGTCCACCATGGAAGCAGGTAGGACGGGGATGAATGTGTGCTGCCAGGAGAAGGGATAGAGGAGGGCCACCACGGCGTGGAGACAGCTGGACAGGGTACTGAGGTGAGAAACACAAGAGTACATGGAGACAGCTGGACAGGGTACTGAGGTGAGAAACACAAGAGTACATGGAGACAGCTGGACAGGGTACTGAGGAGAGAAACACAAGAGTACATGGAGACAGCTGGACAGGGTACTGAGGTGAGAAACACAAGAGTACATGGAGACAGCTGGACAGGGTACTGAGGTGAGAAACACAAGAGTACATGGAGACAGCTGGACAGGGTACTGAGGTGAGAAACACAAGAGTACATGGAGACAGCTGGACAGGGTACTGAGGAGAGAAACACAAGAGTACATGGAGACAGCTGGACAGGGTACTGAGGTGAGAAACACAAGAGTACATGGAGACAGCTGGACAGGGTACTGAGGTGAGAAACAAGAGTACATGGAGACAGCTGGACAGGGTACTGAGGTGAGAAACAAGAGTACATGGAGACAGCTGGACAGGGTACTGAGGTGAGAAACACAAGAGTACATGGAGACAGCTGGACAGGGTACTGAGGTGAGAAACACAAGAGTACATGGAGACAGCTGGACAGGGTACTGAGGAGAGAAACACAAGAGTACATGGAGACAGCTGGACAGGGTACTGAGGTGAGAAACACAAGAGTACATGGAGACAGCTGGACAGGGTACTGAGGTGAGAAACACAAGAGTACATGGAGACAGCTGGACAGGGACAGCTGAGGAGAGAAACACAAGAGTACATGGAGACAGCTGGACAGGGTACTGAGGTGAGAAACACAAGAGTACATGGAGACAGCTGGACAGGGTACTGAGGTGAGAAACACAAGAGTACATGGAGACAGCTGGACAGGGTACTGAGGAGAGAAACACAAGAGTACATGGAGACAGCTGGACAGGGTACTGAGGTGAGAAACACAAGAGTACATGGAGACAGCTGGACAGGGTACTGAGGTGAGAAACACAAGAGTACATGGAGACAGCTGGACAGGGTACTGAGGTGAGAGACACAAGCACATCCACAATCACTAGCATGTCATTTTAGAGAGCTTATGCTGTCACAAACGGTAACTGGCCCATCGTGTCAACCACATACGAACACTTGGAATTACAGATTTGTGGTTAGATTGGTCTAATGCTGACCCCTGATTATGAACAAATGCAAGGAAAATGGGCACTTTGATGATGCTCTGTTGAACGTTCATCACTATCTGTTGATAAAATCTAGAAAGCAGATGTGAGTTTATTGTTTATACAACAAAGGACGAGAACATTATGTTCTACGTTGATAATCACCTTACATGAGAACATGTCAAATGCTGGGTAGATTTGAGAGTAAACAAACAGTCAACAATCAGTTATCGTAGTCAACGTGAAGAAATTGGTAGGTGTAAAGACTTTGACAAAGGCCAAATTGTTATGGCCAGGCAACTGGGTCAGAGCATCTCAAAAAAAGGGCAAGAATTTGGGGGTGCTCCCGGTCACCAGTTCTGAAGGTCTAATTTGGCACAAGTAAATTGATCCGGGCAATGTTCTCCTGGGAAACCCTGGATTTGAGCATTTGTGTGGAAGTCAAGTTGACACTTGTCACCTACGTAAACATCACGGCAAAACCAGGTACACCCCCGATATGGCCTTTATCAGCAGAATAATGCACTCTGCCACACTGCACACATTGTTCGAGAAAGGCTCGTAAAATGATGAAGAATTCAAGGTATTGTCCTGGCCACCTTACAATATACAGGACTTGAAGGATCTGTTGCTAATGTCTTGGTGCCAGATACCACATGACACCTTCATGGGTCTACTGTCTAATGTCTTGGAGCAAGATACAACAGGAAACCATCAGGCGTCTACTGTCTAATGTCTTGGTGCCAGATACCACAGGACACCTTCAGGGGTCTACTGTTGAATGTCTTGGTGCCAGATACAACAGGACACCTTCATGGGTCTACTGTCTAATGTCTTGGTGCCAGATACCACAGGACACCTTCAGGGGTCGACTGTCTAATGTCTTGGTGCCAGATACCACAGGACACCTTCAGGGGTCTACTGTTGAATGTCTTGGTGCCAGATACAACAGGACACCTTCATGGGTCTACTGTCTAATGTCTTGGTGCCAGATACCACAGGACACCTTCAGGGGTCGACTGTCTAATGTCTTGGTGCCAGATACCACAGGACACCTTCAGGGGTCTAATGTCTTGGTGCCAGATTCCACAGGACACCTTCAGGGGTCTACTGTCTAATGTCTTGGTGCCAGATACCACAGGACACCTTCAGGCGTCTACTGTCTAATGTCTTGGTGCCAGATACCACAGGACACCTTCAGGCGTCTACTGTCTTATGTCTTGGTGCCAGATACCACAGGACACCTTCAGGGGTCTACTGTCTAATGTCTTGGTGCCAGATACCACAGGACAACTTCAGGGGTCTAATGTCTTGATGCCAGATACCACAGGACACCTTCAGGGGTCTACTGTTGAATGTCTTGGTGCCAGATACGACAGGACACCTTCATGGGTCTACTGTCTAATGTCTTGGTGCCAGATACAACAGGAAACCATCAGGCGTCTACTGTCTAATGTCTTGGTGCCAGATACCACAGGACACCCTGCGTCTACTGTCTAATGTCTTGGTGCCAGATACAACAGGAAACCATCAGGCATCTACTGTCTGATGTATTGGTGCCAGATACCACAGGTCACCTTCAGGCGTCTAATGTCTTGGTGTCAGATACCACAGGACACCTTCAGGGGTCTACTGTCTAATGTCTTGGTGCCAGATACCACAGGACACCTTCAGGGTTCTTGTAGAGTCCATGCCTCGGCGGGTTGGTGCTGTTTTGGCAGCACGAGCATTTTAGGCCAGTTGGCATAATGTTTTGGCTCATCAGTGTATGCGTGTATGCTTGTCTATACCAAACAACAACTACTCGAGCTACTTTTCTCGGGAACAATTACTTTAGAAGTGTTTAGTAGTGTTTATTATTCAGTGTGAGAAGAATGGGTGCAGCTATGCGCACTAGCTTAACAATGCGTTCCTTTCTCCACTTCGTCTATGAGACCGCCTGAAATTCATCCCACATGTTCCCTCAGACAACAGATGAAATGAGAAAAGAAAAAAAGTGAAAAGAAAGAATATGGCAAAGAAGAAAGAGATCAGTGCTACTGACACTCAGCTGTCAGGGGAGAGAGACGTCTGGACACGACCTGATGTTGGTGCAACATGCAGACAGACGGGTTCACCTGGCAACCATCTAAAGCTTATGAATGGTGCAGTGCTTCAAGTGGTTATCTGCAGCGCAGCTGTCAAGGTGGAACATCTAGACGTTCAAATGCTGTAGCATATCGACGCCTTGGGTGGACAGATTGACGTTAACCAGGGCCGCCTTGTCTCACCGCACTCTAGTGACAACATGTGATGTGTCAGATGCCTGAACACTGAGCTGGGGTTGTTCGCCGGGGAATGTGTGCACCTCTAGCATGCGTGTGACGGCACAAAAACCTTTTGGTTAACCGATTAGCGTGATTAAAAGGCGATTTACTGTATGTCAGAGGAGATATTTCAGTAATGCAGTCCCCTGTAGCTGCGGTGGAGTTGTTGCAATGAAGTCTGATTTGCAATCATATCCAATAATATATAAGGCATCTCTAAAACATAGGCTGGTTACAGCATGCACGGCAACCCATGCTCCCATGCCAACGGAGACGAGTTGGGTGTGTTAAACTGGTTCAACTAGACCGCGAACGCGTTTGATGTTAGCCAACGAGCACCATATTCACCGGGTGAATTTCAACAGACGTGTCCAACCGCAGAATCCCAAATAGCACAGAGCCGTTCTCACGGTCGCTAGCTTGTTGACAGTGGCCGACCCTCCTACCCCTGTCCCCCCCGTGCCCCCGTACGGAACGTGTAGACGGACAGAGAGAGGGAAAATAAACCGCGGGGCCTATCAGCAACATACAGATAGCAGAACTCCATATCAGCGTGGATCAAGACCAAGGGCAATCATCAAGTGTGGTATTTAAATACTCCGGTTTTCCCTCATTACTCTTTAGGCAGAGGGCATATCTATCTCTTTAGGCAGAGGGCATATCTATCTCTTTAGGCAGAGGGCATATCTATCTCTTTAGGCAGAGGGCATATCTATCTCTTTAGGCAGAGGGCATATCTATCTCTTTAGGCAGAGGGCATATCTATCTCTTTAGACAGAGGGCATATCTATCTCTTTAGGCAGAGGGCATATCTATCTCTTTTTGGCAGAGCTCCAACGCCGAATCACAACATCAATGTGCATACAAAGTCTTTATTAAGTTGCAAAGGAGTTAACTGGAAAAATATATAATATATATATATATATACTAATAATGTTGCTGCTAATATATAAAGGATATTTTATGCAGTTCACAAAAATCAAAGGATGTGGTCCTTTACCGACCGGATCGTAACACTAGTGTTGTCATGTACTAGAACATTGAACTTCCAATACAATATCAGTTAATTTCCTCTATACACAATAACTTCGATACCACGAAAAAAACACCTTAAAACACAAAATAACAGAAGATTAATAAAGTTAAACTTGACTTGACTGTACGATGCAGGAGCGGTAACCTACACTCGTATTCAACGGGCTTTTCCGCAATCACAGGTCGCTTGAGAGCAACACAATCATGTCAATGTTTTCTTGGTTAAGTCTTGATTGTCTCTGCCTGCAAATGAACACGCTTAGATGCACATCTTGTGAAAGATAAATTGCACAAATACTATCTGCCAAACTGTAAGAACAGAGGTAGACATATTTGATTTGTTCTCTAAATAGCAGATCCTCTTTAGCACTGGCATTTTTCTAAGTAACAAAAACTCTCTAGCAGTTTTTATTGTAGGTAGGGCTGTAAAGTGCCGGATGTGTCATCTCCTGTACCCTGTGTTAGTTCACCTTTCTTTTCACTCTCGATGCTTGATAGCACGCTTTTAAATATTTATTTTCATTTCAAGCTTTCTTGCTCTGTATTTTCCACTGGCTGTGTTGATGGCTGAAGCATGTGTTCTCCCCAGGCAATATATGTTTGCCCCAGAAGCCTATGCTTGACCTCTGCTTGACCTCTGCTTCCATGTTCACAAAACTGTCTGTAAACATTGGATCAAGAAAGGTAGCCGTGTTTAGAGCAGTATGTTAATGTCTCTCCTCATACCGTTTCAGATCACATGCTACTTTCCGCTTTTATTTTAAGTTGAAGAATGCTTTGAATCTCAACAGGTGTCACACACAGAAATATCACCCAAGTGGTAACAAAGCCTAGATAAAGCTGAAGAGAATCCATCAATTCCTACAGCTTTGTTGACTGCACACCACTACATCACACCACCACACCACCACAACGCCACCCCAGCACACCACCACACCACCACACCACCACAACGCCACCCCAGCACACCACCACACCATCACATCACTACCACACCACCACAACGCCACCCCAGCACACCATCACATCACCACAACGTCACCCCAGCACACCACCACACCAGCACACCCCCACACCACCACATCACTACCACACCACCACAACGCCACCCCAGCACACCACCACACCATCACATCACCACAACGTCACCCCAGCACACCACCACACCAGCACACCCCCACACCACCACATCACTACCACACCACCACAACGCCACCCCAGCACACCACCACACCATCACATCACCACAACGTCACCCCAGCACACCACCACACCAGCACACCACCACATCACTACCACACCACCACACCAGCACACCACCACAACCAGCACACCACCACACCAGCACACCACCACACCAGCACACCACCACACCAGCACACCCCCACACCACCACACCAGCACACCACCACACCAGCACACCACCACACCAGCACACCACCACACCAGCACACCCCCACACCACCACACCAGCACACCAGCACACCACCACACCCCCACATCACCACCACACCATCACACCACCACACCACACAAACAATGACACAGCAGAAACAGGCAGTTAGTTCCCGATGGTGCCATTCAGGGGCCCCATAAGGTAAGATGCTATTTAATAAATGTGGCAGGTTAGTTTGTTTTTGTCAAATATTCTTGATACATGCCCGGCATTATTGCAACTGCTCCCAGCAGACTGAACATTAAACCAGGATATTTAGGCCAGAAGGAATCCACTCTCCTGCTTCTACCCAAGTTGTTCTCAAACATCTGCTGGGGACGCCCGTTTAATGTATTACACACATCCCATAGCTGGGACACCCCAATCGACTTGTCAATTAATTTTCAATGATTCAGGTTAGTTAGTTCAGGGTCTCGCAGTCTAATGAGCCCCCACAACAAGTCGTAGGAGTGTGAAGACGCAAGGAAACCATATTTAATGACTAATTCCCCAAACCCAGACTAAACTGTCCAACTGCACCTCCCCACACAGGACCCCCGAGCTATTTAGAGTTGTGGTGTTGGAATAATGCAGCTTAGTGACTACCCCACGGCGCCATTCAGGGGTCCCTTGAGCTTGTATTGAAAAAGCATTTGGAGATGAATAGGACAAACATAAGTACAGGTAAGTTACTCAATATAAATGCTACGATATATCCCACTGAAATACTGTATATTCCACTGACATATATCCCACAGACGTATATCCCACTGACATATATCCCACAGACATATATCCCACAGACATATATGCCACTGACATATATCCCACTGACATATATCCCACAGACATATATCCCACAGACATATAGCCCACAGACATATATCCCACAGGCATATATGCCACTGACATATATCCCACAGACATATATCCCACAGACATATATGCCACTGACATATATCCCACAGACATATAGCCCACAGACATATATCCCACAGACATATATGCCACAGACGTATATCCCACAGACGTATATCCCACAGACGTATATCCCACTGACATATAGCCCACAGACGTATATCCCACTGACGTATATCCCACAGACATATATCCCACAGACATATAGCCCACAGACATATAGCCCACAGACATATATCCCACAGACATATATCCCACTGACATATAGCCCACAGACATATATCCCACTGACATATATCCCACAGACATATATCCCACTGACATATAGCCCACAGACATATATCCCACTGACATATATCCCACAGACATATATCCCACAGACATATATCCCACAGACATATATCCCACTGACATATATCCCACAGACATATATCCCACTGACATATAGCCCACAGACATATATCCCACTGACATATATCCCACAGACATATATCCCACAGACATATATCCCACAGACATATATCCCACAGACATATATCCCACTGACATATAGCCCACAGACATATATCCCACTGACATATATCCCACAGACATATATCCCACAGACATATATCCCACAGACATATATCCCACAGACATATAGCCCACTGACATATATCCCACAGACATATATCCCACTGACATATATCCCACAGACATATATCCCACAGACATATATCCCACAGACATATATCCCACAGACATATATCCCACTGACATATAGCCCACAGACATATATCCCACTGACATATATCCCACAGACATATATCCCACAGACATATATCCCACAGACATATATGCCACTGACATATATCCCACTGACATATATCCCACAGACATATATCCCACAGACATATAGCCCACAGACATATATCCCACAGGCATATATGCCACTGACATATATCCCACAGACATATATCCCACAGACATATATGCCACTGACATATATCCCACAGACATATAGCCCACAGACATATATCCCACAGACATATATGCCACAGACGTATATCCCACAGACGTATATCCCACAGACATATATCCCACTGACATATAGCCCACAGACGTATATCCCACTGACGTATATCCCACAGACATATATCCCACAGACATATAGCCCACAGACATATAGCCCACAGACATATATCCCACAGACATATATCCCACTGACATATAGCCCACAGACATATATCCCACTGACATATATCCCACAGACATATATCCCACTGACATATAGCCCACAGACATATATCCCACTGACATATATCCCACAGACATATATCCCACAGACATATATCCCACAGACATATATCCCACTGACATATATCCCACAGACATATATCCCACCGACATATAGCCCACAGACATATATCCCACTGACATATATCCCACAGACATATATCCCACAGACATATATCCCACTGACATATAGCCCACAGACATATATCCCACTGACATATATCCCACAGACATATATCCCACAGACATATATCCCACAGACATATATCCCACAGACATATAGCCCACTGACATATATCCCACAGACATATATCCCACTGACATATATCCCACAGACATATATCCCACAGACATATATCCCACAGACATATATCCCACAGACATATATCCCACTGACATATAGCCCACAGACATATATCCCACTGACATATATCCCACAGACATATATCCCACAGACATATAGCCCACAGACATATATCCCACAGGCATATATGCCACTGACATATATCCCACAGACATATATCCCACGGACATATATGCCACTGACATATATCCCACAGACATATAGCCCACAGACATATATCCCACAGACATATATGCCACAGACGTATATCCCACAGACGTATATCCCACAGACATATATCCCACTGACGTATAGCCCACAGACGTATATCCCACTGACGTATATCCCACAGACATATATCCCACAGACATATAGCCCACAGACATATAGCCCACAGACATATATCCCACAGACATATATCCCACTGACATATAGCCCACAGACATATATCCCACTGACATATATCCCACAGACATATATCCCACTGACATATAGCCCACAGACATATATCCCACTGACATATATCCCACAGACATATATCCCACAGACATATATCCCACAGACATATATCCCACTGACATATATCCCACAGACATATATCCCACTGACATATAGCCCACAGACATATATCCCACTGACATATATCCCACAGACATATATCCCACAGACATATATCCCACAGACATATATCCCACAGACATATATCCCACTGACATATAGCCCACAGACATATATCCCACTGACATATATCCCACAGACATATATCCCACAGACATATATCCCACAGACATATATCCCACAGACATATAGCCCACTGACATATATCCCACAGACATATATCCCACTGACATATATCCCACAGACATATATCCCACAGACATATATCCCACAGACATATATCCCACAGACATATATCCCACAGACATATATCCCACTGACATATAGCCCACAGACATATATCCCACTGACATATATCCCACAGACATATATCCCACAGACATATATCCCACAGACATATATCCCACAGACATATAGCCCACTGACATATATCCCACAGACATATATCCCACTGACATATATCCCACAGACATATATCCCACAGACATATATCCCACAGACATATATCCCACTGACATATAGCCCACAGACATATATCCCACTGACGTATATCCCACTGACGTATATCCCACAGACATATAGCCCACAGACGTATATCCCACAGACATATATCCCACAGACATATATCCCACAGACATATAGCCCACAGACGTATAGCCCACTGACGTATATCCCACTGACATATAGCCCACAGACGTATATCCCACAGACATATATCCCACAGACATATATCCCACAGACATATATCCCACAGACATATATCCCACAGACATATAGCCCACTGACATATAGCCCACAGACATATAGCCCACAGACATATATCCCACTGACATATAGCCCACAGACATATATCCCACAGACATATATCCCACAGACATACATCCCACAGATATACAGCCCACAGACATATATCCCACAGACATATATCCCACAGACATATATCCCACTGACATATAGCCCACAGACATATATCCCACTGACATATAGCCCACAGACATATAGCCCACTGACATATAGCCCACAGACATATATCCCACAGACATATATCCCACAGACATATATGCCACTGACATATATGTCTGTGGGATATAGCCCACAGACATATATCCCACAGACATATATCCCACAGACATACATCCCACAGACATATATCCCACTGACATATAGCCCACAGACATATAGCCCACTGACATATAGCCCACAGACATATATCCCACAGACATATATCCCACAGACATATATGCCACTGACATATATGTCTGTGGGATATAGCCCACAGACATATATCCCACAGACATATATCCCACAGACATATATCCCACAGACATACATCCCACAGACATATATCCCACAGACATATATCCCACAGACATATATCCCACTGACATATATCCCACAGACATATATCCCACAGACATATATCCCACAGACATATATCCCACAGACATATAGCCCACAGACATATATCCCACAGACATATAGCCCACAGACATATAGCCCACTGACATATAGCCCACTGACATATAGCCCACAGACATATATCCCACAGACATATATGCCACTGACATATATGTCTGTGGGATATAGCCCACAGACATATATCCCACAGACATATATCCCACAGACATATAGCCCACAGACATATATCCCACAGACATATAGCCCACAGACATATATCCCACTGACATATAGCCCACAGACATATATCCCACTGACATATAGCCCACAGACATATATCCCACAGACATATAGCCCACAGACATATAGCCCACTGACATATAGCCCACAGACATATATCCCACAGACATATATCCCACAGACATATATGCCACTGACATATATGTCTGTGGGATATAGCCCACAGACATATATCCCACAGACATATATCCCACAGACATATAGCCCACAGACATATAGCCCACAGACATATAGCCCACTGACATATAGCCCACAGACATATATCCCACAGACATATATCCCACAGACATATATCCCACAGACATACATCCCACAGACATATATCCCACAGACATATATCCCACAGACATATATCCCACAGACATATATCCCACAGACATATATCCCACAGACATATATCCCACAGACATATATCCCACAGACATATATCCCACAGACATATATCCCACAGATATATTCCTCACTTGAGCCAAGATTGTAAAACTAAAAAGTGCCATACTCAGCTATGTCATAACAAAATATCCACATAACTTTCTGCTTTAGTCAAGAGGACGCTCGTTTGTATGTTTTTTTTTTTACTTTTGAGTTTATGTAGGCGTGACATATTAGGAATGATGGTCTGGCTCTGTGGCTGAGCTTGCAGACTCCCAGAGAACTCTCAGGATGTAGACACTTACTCTGCCTAATCCACAGGTGCGAGCTAGTATCAGTATTACCTCATGCTCCACTGACCCAGACAATAAGACTGTTTCAGACTAGCCCAGCCAAAGTCAGCTCAGCCCGTAGGAGAAACACAGGCCCCAGCATGAAAAACAGGGCTGACTGTCAACAGTCATACAGATACAGAACATCTACTGGACATAATTGTTTGGGTGAGAATGACGTCTTAATGTGTCAGCATTCTGCACAGTTCCTACCTATTTGAGTACATGGAGTACCGGTATGTACAGAGGTGAATTTAAACTTAACATAGTATGCGCATGTAGCAAAACTTAACATGTTATCTCCAAATGATCTTACATGTTATGTATTGGCCCTCAATCGTCATCTAACCAGTGTGTCTAGATGTCACATTGACCCCAAATCCACACACAACCCAACACATGGACCTATTTCAAGACACTGAATTAAATCAAATGATTCTCATGGGCAGCGTAGCACTCTGTGTGTTTATCTGTGTGTGCGTGCGCATGTGTGTGTGCGTGAATAATAATAATAATGGAAAAGTCAGATGTTTGGCCTCTGAACACCGAGGCCTGGTTTTCCCTCTTTAGTCTCACAGAAACTTGTTTCCACTGTGTTTGTTCACCTCAGCTTTGGACATTAGATATACACAGAGGGAAGGTGCTTGTAGGTTCTTTGGTTCTACGCCAGCGCTGCCTGCTCAGCATGACATTACTGTGTTCAGGAGTAATTAGGTACTCTACGGTGTGTTGCCAGATTATACCGGTACACTGGAACTGTACTGGCTCACTTTAACAGCCTTGGGTTACAGACAGACACATTATATCACCTAGCGTTAGAGCTGGCGTTACAGCTGGCGTTACAGATAGCGTTACAGATAGCGTTACATAGGGTTGCCACCCGTTCCTTTAAAATACGGAATCGTCCCGTATTTGAGAATAAAATAGCGCGTCCCGTTTTGAATCAATACGGGACGGGGTTTGTCCCGTATTTTCGGAGTTGTCTCAATGAATGCACCATCTCTCAGTGCAAATCATCCCACCCGCATTCTGTGAAGACTCGTCCTATTCTGCCCCTGATTGGGTAATACTCGCGGCTGCCATCGTTGGATTGATTGGTTTGTTTCAGGGTCACGGCCAATCAGAGTCAGAGGAGGGCGGGTCTCTTGGCAGAGAGTTTATTTGAAAGAATGGCGGAGGCTGCTCCAGATACCCCCCGCGTCCAGCGCTGAAACGAAAGCGTATGCAAAAATATAGACGAGAGATGGGGAGGAAACATAAAGGTGGCTGGAAAGTGTCAGGGTAAATGAATATCAATCCAACTGCAAAATTTGTCGGCGAGTGTTCTCTGTTGCCCACGGTGGGTTGTCAGATGTGCGACAGCATGCATCGGGGGAGCAACATTCCCGCAATGCCAGAACTTAAGTCAAAGAAAGCAAAGCACTGTCTCCCAGTTCTTCATACCTCAATCATCTCCTGAGGCAGATAGTGTAATGACAGTTTTTTAATCACCTCAGTAATGTTCTGATTGATTACATTAGATTTAATAGGCTGCCTATTTGTTAAGAAATAATGTTAAAAATGTAAATGAATCATGTTATGGTATGATTGGTTGATAACACTTTACAATAAGGTTACTTTATTAAACATTAGTTAATGTATTATTAACTAACATGGACTAACAATGAGTAATACATTTGTTACACTATTTATTAATCTTTGTTAATCGTAGTTAATAGAAATAAAGCTGTTCATTGTTTGTTCATGTTAGTTCACATTGCATTAACTAATATTAACAAGATTTGAATAAAGTATTAGTAAATGTAGAAATTACATTAACAAATATGAATTAGTTAGTTATGGATCTGTTAATTTAATAAGTTAATAAAATATGGTTCACATCTCACAAGTTCCTCCAAATGCCTAATTTTTTGTGGTCTTACTGTCAAACCCATGTTCAATCTTAATATTTGTATTAAAACATGTGATAAGTTGTGATTTACCACTACTGGCACGTCATCGGACAAACTCCCCCCCGTGCGGCAGGCGTCCCTTATTTTTCAGTGTTAAAGGTGGCAACCCTAGCCGTTACAGATAGCGTTACTGATAGCGTTACAGCAAACGTTACAGCTAGCGTTACAGTTAGAGTTACAGCTAGCGTTAGGGTTACAGTTAGCATTACAGCTAGCGTTACAGATAAGCGTTACAGTTAGAGTTACAGCTAGCGATACAGTTAGCGTTACAGCTAGCTTTACAGCAAACGTTACAGCTAGTGTTACTGCTAACGTCCGGGGGGAAACGGGCTTCAACAGGAAGTATGTAGGAGAACATTATAAATGGTGTGTGAATGGAACTTTAGAAAAAATGCCACACTGACGTCTACAATGGCTCAGTTCGAGCTTTTCGGATGTTACCGCAAGCCGTGTAAGGGGATACTAGGTAGAGAGAGAACGCAGCCTTCTCCGTTGGAACACAAAAGCCTGATTAATTCACCATGACCATGAGAAATGTCTTTCATTCTCTCTGTCTTTCTTTCTTTCCCTGTTTCGACCAGTCATACACACAGTACCAACACCCTGACTATTCAACTTTGAGAACCTCATCGAAATCCTGCAGACACATTGACACATTTAAGCACTTGGGTAACGTAATACAAGTTCCTTTCTTTCAGAGGACTTTGGTTGATTCATATTCTTTACACTCAGGCAAGCCCTAACAATAAAGCGATGTCAGGGAATGTCTCCGCCCGCCCATGTAGACCAACAGAGGCAGATCAAACATAGCCTCTTTGTTGCGGTAACAATTCCCTGTCCTTGACTCATAATGACTAGAAAATGATGTTTACAATCTGAGCACTGGAACAATCTCAACACAGACGTTCAGGTATATCTGGTTAAGAAATCGCAGGCTCACATTCTAAATCCTGAGTGGAAATCTTAAGGAGTCAACTTTTTTTCTGAGTAGCCATTTGCTGTAGCGTCATCATTACGTCTAAGTGATCTCAAGTTTTAATGTCTCTTTATAAGCAACAACAAAGTCATTTCGGTGACACATCCAACAGTGCTTGGATTTGAAAAAGGATCCTTAAAAATGTCCTCCACAGTGTTCAGTATACAAACGGGGTTTATTCAACACCACTGTGTTCAGTATACAAACAGGGTTTATTCAACACCACTGTGTTCAGTATACAAACGGGGTTTATTCAACACCACAGTGTTCAGTATACAAACGGGGTTTATTCAACACCACAGTGTTCAGTATACAAACGGGGTTTATTCAACACCACAGTGTTCAGTATACAAACGGGGTTTATTCAACACCACTGTGTTCAGTATACAAACGGGGTTTATTCAACACCACAGTGTTCAGTATACAAACGGGGTTTATTCAACACCACAGTGTTCAGTATACAAACTGGGTTTATTCAACACCACAGTGTTCAGTATACAAACTGTTTTTTCAACACCACAGTGTTCAGTATACAAACAGGGTTTATTCAACAGCACAGTGTTCAGTATACAAACTGGGTTTATTCAACACCACTGTGTTCAGTATACAAACGGGGTTTATTCAACATCACAGTGTTCAGAATACAAACTGGGTTTATTCAACACCACTGTGTTCAGTATACAAACGGGGTTTATTCAACACCACAGTGTTCAGTATACAAACTGGGTTTATTCAACACCACAGTGTTCAGTATACAAACTGGGTTTTTTCAACACCACAGTGTTCAGTATACAAACGGGGTTTATTCAACATCACAGTGTTCAGAATACAAACTGGGTTTATTCAACACCACTGTGTTCAGTATACAAACGGGGTTTATTCAACACCACTGTGTTCAGTATACAAACAGGGTTTATTCAACACCACAGTGTTCAGTATACAAACGGGGTTTATTCAACACCACTGTGTTCAGTGTACAAACGGGGTTAATTCAACACCACAGTGTTGAGTATACAAACTGGGTTTATTCAACACCACTGTGTTCAGTATACAAACAGGGTTTATTCAACACCACTGTGTTCAGTATACAAACAGGGTTTATTCAACACCACAGTGTTGAGTATACAAACTGGGTTTATTCAACACCACTGGGTTCAGTATACAAACAGGATTTATTCAACACCACAGTGTTCAGTATACAAACGGGGTTTATTCAACACCACAGTGTTCAGAATACAAACTGGGTTTATTCAACACCACTGTGTTCAGTATACAAACGGGGTTTATTCAACACCACTGTGTTCAGTATACAAACAGGGTTTATTCAACACCACAGTGTTCAGTATACAAACGGGGTTTATTCAACACCACTGTGTTCAGTGTACAAATGGGGTTTATTCAACACCACTGTGTTCAGTATACAAACAGGGTTTATTCAACACCACAGTGTTGAGTATACAAACTGGGTTTATTCAACACCACTGTGTTCAGTATACAAACGGGGTTTATTCAACACCACTGTGTTCAGTATACAAACAGGGTTTATTCAACACCACAGTGTTCAGTATACAAACTGGGTTTATTCAACACCACTGTGTTCAGTATACAAACGGGGTTTATTCAACACCACTGTGTTCAGTATACAAACAGGGTTTATTCAACACCACAGTGTTCAGTATACAAACTGGGTTTATTCAACACCACAGTGTTCAGTATACAAACGGGGTTTATTCAACACCACAGTGTTCAGAATACAAACTGGGTTTATTCAACACCACTGTGTTCAGTATACAAACGGGGTTTATTCAACAACACTGTGTTCAGTATACAAACTGGGTTTATTCAACACCACAGTGTTCAGTATACAAATGGGGTTTATTCAACACCACTGTGTTCAGTGTACAAATGGGGTTTATTCAACACCACTGTGTTCAGTATACAAACAGGGTTTATTCAACACCACAGTGTTGAGTATACAAACTGGGTTTATTCAACACCACTGTGTTCAGTATACAAACAGGGTTTATTCAACACCACTGTGTTCAGTATACAAACAGGGTTTATTCAACACCACAGTGTTGAGTATACAAACTGGGTTTATTCAACACCACTGTGTTCAGTATACAAACTGGGTTTATTCAACACCACTGTGTTCAGTATACAAACAGGGTTTATTCAACACCACTGTGTTCAGTATACAAACAGGGTTTATTCAACAACACTGTGTTCAGTGTACAAACAGGGAGACACATTCCCTAACATGGTCTGTTCTATTTGCTCACCCTTCAGATAATACTCATACTGGGTTATACATCACACGGGACTGCCCATACATCATGTGGTTTGGATAAATATTCAGAGGTTGGATTGCCCGTCTGCTTCTCGCAGAACTAGAGATTTTCATCAGTCTCTCTCCTCTCCCCAATGTGACCAAATGAAGCCTGAGTGCCTCCGTTATTCTGGATTCAGTGAGAACACAAACACAAGCATACGGGTCTATATTTTGGGGTTCAGCTAGTTCTGCATCTGTGCCCTTGACACTAGAGCGCTTGACACTAGTTTCGGGAAAACAAAAGTTACAGAACATAACATTAACAACAACAAAAGATTCAGCTATGTGTCTTGTACCTTAGTCAGTCAGCGACAGTTCTACACCATAATGCTGAGTTATCCTGCTGTTTACCAACAGTACCTCAGACTCAGACTGATAGAACGGTACCACTATGAAGTCCTTGCTACGGTTCACAACAGCCTATAAAACAGGTAACTTTTTAACACGGTCTGGGGGATTATCTGACCCACATAAGGGCTGAGAGTTAACAAAAGCAACTTTCTTTGAGTGTCACTAGGTAGATAGAGAATGCATTAGAGTAGCCCATAGACAAAGCAGAGAGCAGACCCGGATCAGACAGGGACCAGACAGGGATCAGACAGGGACCAGACCTGGAGCAGACAGGGAGCAGACAGGGACCAGACCCAGATCAGACAGGAACCAGACAGGGAGCAGACAGGGACCAGACAGGGATCAGACAGGGACCAGACAGGGACCAGACAGGGATCAGACAGGGATCAGACAGGGATCAGACAGAAAGTAGAACTGGATCAGACAGGGAACAGACCCGGATCAGACAGGGAGCAGACAAGGACCAAGCAGGGACCAAGCAAGGATTAGACAGGGACCAAGCAGGGACAAGGCAGGGACTAGAGAGGGACCAGGAAGGGACTAGAGGGACCAGGAAGGGACTAGAGGGACCAGGCAGGCACCAGGCAGGAACATCCGTCATACAGTGACAGTAAAGCCATGGATCAGAGGGGAGAGTCGCTGCACACAGGAAGTACATTCCTTCCCCTCACAGTCACTGCCCCCACTGATGTTTGTTTAAACTGTCCTCTGATATGTGGAGATTACCATTCAACAGAGTGCTGCCCCCTTTAACAGAGCCCCTCAGCCAAGAGTACTGTGCTATAGCCAGGGGGCAGACCTCTGTGTCTGCCTGGTGGGAATATGGCTCCGCTGGGTCCCTTCTCTCTAATCAGTCTCGCGCTGCCTGTCTTGGTCGGACAGAGAATGGCCCACTTCTGGATTAACATCCGCTGTGAGCATGCAGGGAGCGTTTCAGTACTCCACCGTGGTGGGTGCGGTCTGAGATGGCTACACCGATTAATCTAATGGCTTTAACCCGGTCCCTGAGTGCTGAACCAGTTAAGCACCAACTGACAAAACCTCAGTGAAAGGCTGCAATTACCCAACGCGGATCGGGCGAATTGCGAGCAGCTCGACTGACGACTTGAATCCACCATCAACATTTACGGGTGAGCCGGAGAGCGTTGGCAACCCCCGATACTGTAACAGCAACAGACACTGTGAATTATCTGTTATATGTTATGTCCCGTAATTATAGTTCAGGATGTGTCGTCTCTGTGAGAGGAAACGCACCAAGTCATGTGAAACGGTTTGCTAGTGATAGTATCAATCTGTACTGTAAGCCACACCGACCAGATACACAATCCGTGAGCTCAGCTATGTTGTGCTTGTCGGTCCGAGAAAGCTTTTTAAACAGAGCGAAATAACAGTCGGGCCTCTGCGTGTAGGGAAACATTGAAGGGGAAATGTAGGAGAGCTTGAGATAAAACCCCTCTCATGTAAGGCAGATGTTATTGTAATGGGGTTAGAATAACTGAAATCACTGCAGAAAATGACAGTGAACCTCAGCGATTACTGAGGGAGGATGTTATTGCTAAAATACACTGTAGTCCTGGACGTCAATTGCACTAAGAACTATTTTTAACATTTATAGACACATTTTGGAGGGAACCGAATACATTTATGATACGTTTAAAGATTACAGACCGAGCAGGGCTCTTAGAACCATGAACTCAGGACAGCTAGTAGAGCCCAGAGTCAAAAGTAAACATGGTGAAGCTGCATGCAGCAGAAATAAACTACCAGAAGATCTTGGACGTGCTCCAAACATATTCACTTCTCTTTTCACATGCCTATGACTGAATGTTATCGTTTTTATTTAATTAACATTTTCGTTTTAAAGTAAATTGAATTGTTTCCATGTGTGAATTGCGCTATATGAATAAACTTGCTTGCCAAAAGAATAAAAAAGTGATATTTGGGAGGTGCCATGTGAACAGCCCTGGGTAAACATATTTATCAGTACTGCCTTAACTGTAATCTCTAATGGCTTTCGTGCAAACACGCTCAGACCCTTTAGATATTATTGAGATCTGGGCTACCACTCGGAAATCCCACAAACCTCCATTAAACGGTTTTGCAATTCGGTTGTAGCTTAGCTTTAGTGCTACCACTCTTTCACATGACATTAAATACAATGTTTTCTCCAAACTCCATTCTATCGTTCAGATCATAGAACGTACCGCTGCACAGCTGAATCTCAGGTATCACTGAGGGAATTTAACGGGATTTAGGCCTCTGACGGTTTAATGTTATAGTCCTACCTGAGTTTATCAGCCACAAAGATGACTCTGCGCTCCAGCAGCAGAGAGGCGAACACTCTCAACACCTGACGAACACTCAGGCAACTGAAAAGACTGTCAAAGTCCACATGCTCCAGTCTGGAATCCGTGGGTCTCCTCAGCTCAATGACCTGGGAAGGACAACATAAAGTGGGACACAACCTGGGGTCAAAACCAGTTAGTATCATCAGAGGTCAAAGGTCATGTTCATTCAAGCATGCATCTCTCACGTGCAAAATGAATTCCTATTTCAGACAAGTGTTGAATACAAATATATACTACAAACAATGTGTTGTGTTCATGGAGACCTCTGACCTCGTTCCCTGCTCCAGGCAGGAAGGTCTTGACTTTGATGGTCTTCCCTGGTGCTGGGAAGGGAGACTCCATCAGACTCCTCATGAAAGGGTAGACCAGGGCCGCAGAGATTCCCCTCCGCCTCTCCACCTCATCCAGGATCTACACAGAAGACGAGGTGTTACGAGTAAGGCCAGACAACATCACCCAGTCTATGTTTTAATCAGGAAGTACGCAGATTCTACAGACCGATCATTCTAAACGTCCCTATATATTCCCTGATGGAGGTCATAGTGGCGCACTAAATATATATGGAATAAGTTGTCATGTGGAATGTACAGTATGATAAGTGCCGGACCGAGACTAAATCACTAAATAAATGGAATAAGGTGTCATGTGGAATGTACAGTATGATAAGTGCCGGACCGAAACTAAATCACTAAATATATGGAATAAGGTGTCATGTGGAATGTACAGTATGATAAGTGCCGGACCGAAACTAAATCACTAAATATATGGAATAAGGTGTCATGTGGAATGTACAGTATGATAAGTGCCGGACCGAAACTAAATCACTAAATATATGGAATAAGGTGTCATGTGGAATGTACAGTATGATAAGTGCTGGACCAAGACTAAATCACTAAATAAATGGAATAAGGTGTCATGTGGAATGTGGAATGTACAGTATGATATGTTCTGGACCGAAACTAAATCACTAAATAAATGGAATAAGTTGTCATGTGGAATGTACAGTATGATAAGTGCCGGACCGAGATCACTTCCATCATCCTGAAGTGGCTGTCGGAATTAAATGTTAGGAACCAGGCTCCCTTAACTCCTTCAGACAAATACAGTACAAATGTATTTCCCCACCATTTGTATGAGGGATACCTCCTGAAACCTACACCCCACCATCTATATGAGGGATACCTCCTGAAACCTACACCCCACTATCTGTATGAGGGATACCTCCTGAAACCTAAACCCCACCATTTGTATGAGGGATACCTCCTGAAACCTACACCCCACTATCTGTATGAGGGATACCTCCTGAAACCTACACCCCACTATCTGTATGAGGGATACCTCCTGAAACCTACACCCCACTATCTGTATGAGGGATACCTCCTGAAACCTACACCCCACTATCTGTATGAGGGATACCTCCTGAAACCTACACCCCACTATCTGTATGAGGGATACCTCCTGAAACCTACACCCCACTATCTGTATGAGGGATACCTCCTGAAACCTACACCCCACTATCTGTATGAGGGATACCTCCTGAAACCTACAGCCCACTATCTGTATGAGGGATACCTCCTGAAACCTACACCCCACTATCTGTATGAGGGATACCTCCTGAAACCTACACCCCACTATCTGTATGAGGGATACCTCCTGAAACCTACAGCCCACTATCTGTATGAGGGATACCTCCTGAAACCTACACCCCACTATCTGTATGAGGGATACCTCCTGAAACCTACACCCCACTATCTGTATGAGGGATACCTCCTGAAACCTACAGCCCACTATCTGTATGAGGGATACCTCCTGAAACCTAAACCCCACCATTTGTATGAGGGATACCTCCTGAAACCTACACCCCACTATCTGTATGAGGGATACCTCCTGAAACCTACACCCCACTATCTGTATGAGGGATACCTCCTGAAACCTACACCCCACTATCTGTATGAGGGATACCTCCTGAAACCTACAGCCCACTATCTGTATGAGGGATACCTCCTGAAACCTAAACCCCACCATTTGTATGAGGGATACCTCCTGAAACCTACACCCAGAGCGAACAGCAGAACAGAAGGTGTATCCTACATGAGACAGCTTTGATTTGGAAGACTGAAATGTTTCTTTGTTGGAAACACTGGCATTGTCTCGGAAACAGGTTTGTGTGACATCGGCAACACCAGGGTGGGTGTGTGTACATTAGCATGAGCTCACCTTAGAAAACAGGTCGAAACAGCCCAGTCGACTGATGACACAGTACACCTCAGGGACACGAGGACCTTTTCCACTCGGCTGGAACACAGGCACACACATTAGGACTCTCATCAGTTATGCTGAAACGTAGGTGATTTACATTACAAAGAAATCTGCGTGAAACTCGCACTCAGATATGAGAAGGACTATATATGAACTTGACCAAAGCCATGCAGAGTACTTCAGATAACAATGTCAGGTTAGTTCAGCTGTGATTTAGAACATCTATATATGAACGGGACCATTTAGCAGCTAGAGCAGGAAATCTCTCATCAAGTAGGAATGAGTGTTCCTGTTTTAAACTAAACACAGGTGTTACAATCTACATGGTTAATGATCAGCCACCATTTAAACTACTGAGGTCAGTCTCAACTCCCTCCTGGTTTAGTGCCAACCAGGTCTCATGGATCTACACACACACACACACACACACACACACACACACACACACACACACACACACACACACACACACACACACACAAGGACAACCACAAGGACACACACATACGGTCCCAGTCAAAGGTTTGAACCGACTTATCAGTTCACTTGAATGGGTGGGTGTATTTAAACCTTTGACTGGTAGTGAACATTAAGACACACACAAGTGTACAAACGTGTGTGAAAACAAACACACACACACACAAAGAAACCCATGCATGCGTATGGAGAAATCCTAATCCATGTGTCCATATTAGGTATGCAACTCTTTTCTGCTTTTTCTAAATAGATGATTAAATCAAGCATGTGGAGCTTGGATAACATTTTCAGGAATGCTCTGCTCAGGCCAGCTCCTCTGACTTCCAATAGAGAAGGAAGGAGCTGGGATGGAGCTGGGATGGAGCTGGGATGGAGCTGGGATGGAGCTGGGATGGAGCTGGGATGGAGCTGGGATGCCGCCCGGAGAAAAGAAAATTCACCTCACACAGCATCAGCCTGATTAGCTGCAGCCAATTGATGTGTTTGCAACTACTGCTGAAGGAACGGCCAGAAATGACTTTCAGATGAACAAACTCTCGGTCTACATAACACAGGCGAAAATGTTTCTAAACGCTACCCAGCGAACGACAATTAGTTCTGCGTACATTCCCAGGAATCAATTTGGTTTGTTCTTGACTTAGTCTGTTAGTCTGTCCAGTTGGGTGGCAAAAAACATTGACCTGGTTGTAAAAGTACAGCCCCAAGACACATTCAGACTGTTTTTAATGACCACAGGCTATTGCGCAAAGTTCTTATTAGCTCGGTCCAACAACCGTTCTGCGTTGGCCCCAGTGCGAGTGACCTTCCTGAATAAAGTATTTCTGTTTTAATACTAGGAGACTTATTTCTGGCCGACGTGGCTTTAAATGAAGACGTATTTTTAGCATTTGATACTGCAAATGTACACTTGTCCATCACATTAAGTCTAGCCTAAGCATACCAACTAACCTATAAGACACTTGTCCATCACATTAAGTCCAGCCTACGTATACCAACTAACCTATAAGACACGTGTCCATCACATTAAGTCTAGCCTAAGCATACCAACTAACCTATAAGACACTTGTCCATCACATTAAGTCCAGCCTAAGCATACCAACTAACCTATAAGACACGTGTCCATCACATTTAGTCTAGCCTAAGCATACCAACTAACCTATAAGACACTTGTCCATCACATTAAGTCTAGCCTAAGCATACCAACTAACCTATAAGACACTTGTCCATCACATTAAGTCTAGCCTAAGCATACCAACTAACCTATAAGACACTTGTCCATCACATTAAGTCTAGCCTAAGCATACCAACTAACCTATAAGACACTTGTCCATCACATTAAGTCCAGCCTAAGCACACCAACTAACCTATAAGACACTTGTCCATCACATTAAGTCTAGCCTAAGCATACCAACTAACCTATAAGACACTTGTCCATCACATTAAGTCCAGCCTAAGCATACCAACTAACCTATAAGACACTTGTCCATCACATTAAGTCCAGCCTAAGCATACCAACTAACCTATAAGACACTTGTCCATCACATTAAGTCCAGCCTAAGCATACCAACTAACCTATAAGACACGTGTCCATCACATTAAGTCTAGCCTAAGCATACCAACTAACCTATAAGACACTTGTCCATCACATTTAGTCTAGCCTAAGCATACCAACTAACCTATAAGACACTTGTCCATCACATTAAGTCCAGCCTAAGCATACCAACTAACCTATAAGACACGTGTCCATCACATTTAGTCTAGCCTAAGCATACCAACTAACCTATAAGACACTTGTCCATCACATTTAGTCTAGCCTAAGCATACCAACTAACCTATAAGACACTTGTCCATCACATTAAGTCCAGCCTAAGCATACCAACTAACCTATAAGACACTTGTCCATCACATTAAGTCCAGCCTAAGCATACCAACTAACCTATAAGACACGTGTCCATCACATTAAGTCTAGCCTAAGCATACCAACTAACCTATAAGACACTTGTCCATCACATTTAGTCTAGCCTAAGCATACCAACTAACCTATAAGACACTTGTCCATCACATTAAGTCCAGCCTAAGCATACCAACTAACCTATAAGACACGTGTCCATCACATTTAGTCTAGCCTAAGCATACCAACTAACCTATAAGACACTTGTCCATCACATTTAGTCTAGCCTAAGCATACCAACTAACCTATAAGACACTTGTCCATCACATTAAGTCCAGCCTAAGCATACCAACTAACCTATAAGACACTTGTCCATCACATTAAGTCTAGCCTAAGCATACCAACTAACCTATAAGACACTTGTCCATCACATTTAGTTTAGCCTAAGCATACCAACTAACCTATAAGACACTTGTCCATCACATTTAGACTAGCCTAAGCATACCAACTAACCTATAAGACACTTGTCCATCACATTAAGTCTAGCCTAAGCATACCAACTAACCTATAAGACACATGTCCATCACATTTAGTCTAGCCTAAGCATACCAACTAACCTATAAGACACTTGTCCATCACATTAGGTCTAGCCTACGCATACCAACTAACCTATAAGACACTTGTCCATCACATTAAGTCTAGCCTAAGCATACCAACTAACCTATAAGACACATGTCCATCACATTAAGTCTAGCCTAAGCATACCAACTAACCTATAAGACACTTGTCCATCACATTAAGTCTAGCCTAAGCATACCAACTAACCTATAAGACACTTGTCCATCACATTAAGTCTAGCCTAAGCATACCAACTAACCTATAAGACACGTGTCCATCACATTTAGTCTAGCCTAAGCATACCAACTAACCTATAAGACACGTGTCCATCACATTTAGTCTAGCCTAAGCATACCAACTAACCTATAAGACACGTGTCCATCACATTAAGTCTACCCTAAGCATACCAACTAACCTATAAGACACTGTCCATCACATTTAGTCTACCCTAAGCATACAAACTAACCTATAAGACATGTGTCCATCACATTTAGTCTTGCCTAAACATACCAACTAACCTATAAGACACTGTCCATCACATTTAGTCTAGCCTAAGCATACCAACTAACCTATAAGAAACGTGTCCATCACATTAAGTCTACCCTAAGCATACCAACTAACCTATAAGACACTGTCCATCACATTTAGTCTAGCCTAAGCATATAAACTAACCTATAAGACATGTGTCCATCACATTTAGTCTAGCCTAAGCATACCAACTAACCTATTATATATTATATTATATATTATATAGTTTTAATGCAGCAGTCATGGCCCAGTTCTCAATTATATTGAGTTAGTAACGTTTCTAGACAGTTCAGCAGCACAATATATTGACTGGTTCCTGATTGCATAAAACACAAGGAGGAAGTTGTTGTAGATGGTTTGACACTTGGTAGACTAAGCCAATGCCAATTACTCCAGGAATTTCACACCAGACTTTTTCACGACCCATTAAATTCTTCAGGAATGTTTAAAAAACGGACTAAATGCCTTTTGGAAATGTTCGTGCAACCTCGGGTAAATGTTATTTGCATCCTAAATAAAAATGTTCCCACCAATCTGTTTCCACAACCTAATGAAACATTTTGGGAATGTTTAAAGAACAGACCAGAAACTCCTATGAATTGTCTCAACCTAAAAACAAATGTTGGGGAACATTCACAGAACCAATTGTGGTTTACAGACTAGACTCCTAATAGTCAAACCGTCCAAAACACACCAAGTGTTAAAGCTGACATTCTTGTAGATACCTGTCAAATCACTCACATGCATAACATGACACACAACCATGCTTTATACGAACTCAGAACAAACGCGGCGAATCAACATCAAATTCTGAAGAAATAAGAAAACCTTGCCGGAGGGGATGTGCTCTTCAATGATACAGTAAGACATTTCATGGTTTGTTATTCCTCATTCTTCTCCTGAGAAACTCTCATGAAACAGAAGGAGGGTCATTTTACTACGGTTCATCCCGGCCGTGTTGAAAGGCCAAAATACCCAAAATACCCAAGCAGTGTTACATATGACCAATAAAATCCCCTCGCTAGTTACATCTATTGAGTGTTTCAATAACACCCCAAAGGTCTCACAGGAAAAATCGGTTAAATAAGGGGGTAAAATGTTGTTTTGACAAAACAAACAGGGGCTGACTCAGCAGTGTGAACAAAAGAGTGACCAGTAAACCAAAAGTAATCTCACTCACCAGCAGACGCCTGCAGTAACCAAACCTCCTGCTGCCGTCCTCACCAGTCAACATGAACGAGAAGGTCTCACTGTACCAAGAGACATACACAGCATATGATACACTTTCAGCTAGGTTACTGAACAGTAAAATGAACCTGGGGGCATTGTATACTACACCATACTGTATTTTCCTAAATAAATTGAAGAATATTAGCCAACTGATAATTATTTGGGATAAGCTAGCAACAGCCTCAAGCAATTCTGTGTCATGTCAGATTCACCCATATTTGGGAGCTGTGGTGTTGTTGCTCTAACTAACATGACACAGTGAAATGTTTCTGCCGTTGCTGTCAAACTACGGTATAAAAGTATTTAATATTTTGAGGGTTTGTGTAGACACTGTAATAATATATTTTACACAGATTTCCATATGTTTCCTATGAAAAGATAACTGAACAAGGGACACTGACGATGGGCTGGAGAATAACATTGAATGTATCTGTATATACATATGTATATATCTATATTATATAAATATATATATATATATATATGGTATATCTATCTATCTATCTATGTCCCTGTGTTGTTTCAGCAACTAATTAAAGGTTCCTAGCTATTCCCAGCGTTCCTGATAGAGCCACAGTGTGTTGGAGAACTTTCCTCAGTGGGGCTTTATGCTGTCTGTCCTTCTTCCCTCTAATCTGTCCTTTACCTGGTGTATTCAGACACTGGACTCCAGTCCTTAGCATCTGGAAAGCAGAACTGAGGGATGGCTTTGAGTCTCTGCTCTGCCTCCCTCATCAGCTTGGTGGGCCGCTCTAGCTAAGAGACGAAGACAAGAGAGGAACAGAAAACGCCAGAATGTCAACCAGAAGCCCGGTCTCCGACACAGCGTACCCACAGAGCGACTTTACGGTAAGAATAAGAGACCAGTGTAATTATTCTCCCTCACAGGCCATCACCTCTGCCCTTATCACCACTGAACTCTCATACTTTCTCTCTTGCTTTTTTTCCTCTTCAGGCCCCTAACGTCATTGGTTCAGGCTTTTCCCTGGCAGAGAACTGACATACCTCCATCTCCCAGGGGACTCTATCGCAGAACCAAATCTTAAGGAACTTAAAAAGAGATCTCTGAGTAAGTAAACACTTAACTTCTATGGACACCATTTCCTGGTTACACAACTTACCGTCAATATACTCCGGTAACGTAAAGTAAAATTATTATTCTACAATCTCTGCAAAGTGGTAATGATGGTTACTAAAATTACAGATGTCGGCACAAATGTATTTAATAGCAACACTATCTGCCATTTTAATCCTATTTTATCCATCCAAAACATCGGTATGGGTACATAGACTGATGAGCGAGAACCTGACTAACGCGTTGACCTGCAGAGACCTGGACCCCACCAGACTCTGAAGGCGTCACTATGGCAACAAGACAATAGCAGCAGAGTCCTGTACGTCGCGAGGCGGAGCCTCTACGGGTCAGACTTGTTGGTCCAGCGCATCCCATAGGTGCTCAACTGGATTGAGATCTGGGTAATTTAGTGACCAGGGCAACACCATGAACTCTTCATCATGTTCCCCGAACCATTCCTGAACAATGTGTGCAGTGTGGCAGGCCGGCATCATGGAATGTCCGGTCTGAGGTCCGAAGCTACACGGTCCCATACGCAGCAGGGAGCAATGCACTCTGGGTTGTGACACATTCCTCTCATGAGCATCAGTAACCATCACCATTATCATGTTCTGCTATAAATAGTTCTGTTTTTATAGTGGGGCGATCCAGCTTCAGTTTCTGTGTCTAATGGGATCCGTCAAAAACATGTCACTTACACACAATTCACGATGCATTTCTTTGCGACTTAGACATAATGGGTCATTCTTTATAGCCAATAATTTCAGATGTTAGCTGAGTCCAAATCGCAATTAACGAGCTTCATTAAAAGAGACAAGACACTGCAGTCTGACCCAACACATGGAGCACTAACGCTCACTGCAGTCTGACCCAACACATGGAGCACTAACGCTCACTGCAGTCTGACCCAACACATGGAGCACTAACGGCCACTGCAGTCTGACCCAACACATGGAGCACTAACGGTCACTGCAGTCTGACCCAACACATGGAGCACTAACGGCCACTGCAGTCTGACCCAACACATGGAGCACTAACGGTCACTGCAGTCTGACCCAACACATGGAGCACTAACGCTCACTGCAGTCTGACCCAACACATGGAGCACTAACGGTCACTGCAGTCTGACCCAACACATGGAGCACTAACGGTCACTGCAGTCTGACCCAACACATGGAGCACTAACGGTCACTGCAGTCTGACCCAACACATGGAGCACTAACGCTCACTGCAGTCTGACCCAACACATGGAGCACTAACGCTCACTGCAGTCTGACCCAACACATGGAGCACTAACGCTCACTGCAGTCTGACCCAACACATGGAGCACTAATGGTCACTGCGGTCTGACCCAACACATGGAGCACTAACGGTCACTGCGGTCTGACCCAACATATGGAGCACTAACGGTCACTGCAGTCTGACCCAACACATGGAGCACTAACGCTCACTGCGGTCTGACCCAACACATGGAGCACTAACGGTCACTGCGGTCTGACCCAACATATGGAGCACTAACGGTCACTGCAGTCTGACCCAACACATGGAGCACTAACGCTCACTGCGGTCTGACCCAACACATGGAGCACTAACGGTCACTGCGGTCTGACCCAACATATGGAGCACTAACGGTCACTGCGGTCTGACCCAACGCATGGAGCACTAACGGTCAGGCCGCGACAAGAAATGTTCCCTCACCTTGGGAAATTGGTAGGTGACTTCGGGAGAGTAGGAGTTCTTGGTGGGCTTCTTCTTTAGGGACACCACCACAAAGTACTCAAACAGCTCCCTCTCCTGCCACTCAATCAGCTGTAGCTCCAGGGTGCGGTAGCTGGGGGCTCGTCTCAGCAAGGACTGGAGCTTCAGCAGCCTCTGGGTGTGAGCTGGTCGGAGATCAGAAAGCAATAAGCTGGGTTAACATCCAGGGAGCGTTCTGTTGACACGGTGCATAGAGCCCAAACATGACAGCACCTCAGGGTCAACAGTTAGAAACATGCCCTGCAGTCGATATCCACCAAAAATAAGGCCAGAATTAAATGATTCCACTGGGATCTTAGAACATCATGAAAAGATAACGAAAACGAAAACGTCTAGTCAGGCCAATCATAAAATGCTGTTACAGTGTGAAAGAAAAATGTTCTGGTTAATTATCAGACATTCATTGAACATTCCCAGTATTCATGAAATGCTTTAAAAAACAAACAAATTACAGTTAATTGTGTTATGTTAAACATGACAAAAGCATTTTGATAACTAAAACTTTACATTAGCTGGTTTTACACACACAGATTTAACCTGTACTCACACAACTCTATCCTCACACAGTCCAACAAATAACAACCTAAAGACAGATTACAGAGAAATGCAAACCTTATCCATAGTTCACCAGAACTGTCACCACAGAGGGCTTTTGTACAATAACAGAGTCAGCCAATACCTCAGACACTATGCATTTTTAATGCCCTACATTTAGCATTTCAGTAGTTTTTGCATTTCTGTAGTCCTTTTGTTTAGAACAAATCACTTGGTGGATGTCTCATTCCAAACACTAACAGACATGCGCTTGGTGTGTGTGTGTGTGTGTGTGTGTGTGTGTGTGTGTGTGTGTGTGTGTGTGTGTGTGTGTGTGTGTGTGTGTGTGTGTGTGTGTGTGTGTGTGTGTGTGTGTGTGTGTGCGTGCGTGCGTGCGTGCGTGCGTGTGCGTGTGCGTGTGCGTGTGCGTGTGCGTGTGTGTGTGTGCGTGTGTGCGTGTGTGCGTGTGTGCGTGTGTGCGTGCGTGCGTGCGTGCGTGCGCGACAAATGATCTGTGCATAAACAAACATCTGTTACTCAGTCTTAGTTAGATCTCACCTTTGAACCTGTCATCAGAGTCACTCTCACTCTCGCTGTTGTCATCTGTAAACAGATTTCACAGAGAAAAAAGATTTGTTTAGGGTCAAGGGTCAATTTTACAACTATCTGTTTATGCCGTGCAGTGGACACTGTGTGGGTGGCTAAATCACTAATATTTACTCCCTAATCCAGCTGGTGATGAGAGAGGAAGGAAGAAAGGACCCTGCATGGAGCCTCTACGTACCTCTCAGAGATGCCGTCTCAATATTGGACATAGACAACTTCTTGAGCCTCTTCTTCCCTCGCTTTGTACAGTAAATCAAGTTAATTCTCTGGACCATCTGTGAAGAGAGAGACAGGCTATTGTTTTCGGTTTTCTTTGGTGAATCTGCAATCTGGAAAATGTGCTCCTGTCGATTGTGTGGCAGGAGAGATATTTCAAACAGATTCTTCTCAGTGTCCTCTCTGTCTGTCTCCCTGTTTCTCTCTCTCCGTCTCTCTCATTCGCTGTAACTCTCAACCCCCCCCTCCCTCTTTCTCTTTGTACACCCAGAACAATTTTAGTTGAGAAACTGTGCAACAAAATGACTCCATTCCAACATAAGCTTATGCACAAGTACTGTGAGAGTTAAGACTTGAATCACATTTATCTCCCGTTGAGCACAACGTGTTCCGAAATGTCTCCATTTCACAAAGCGAGTATTTATAAGTGTTACAGAGCTGCAGGAGAACAGAAGATCCTCCCAGAAATAGGAGATGGTTAGGGATGGGAGCAGGGGAGTTGTGGTTTTGTGTACCTTAGGGATTCTCCTGTGTCTGTGAGAGGCCAGGGTGTCGCTGGCACTGCTCAGGCTGTCGTCCAGCAGGCCACAGGGGGAGACTCCCATCTGGGGTAGTAGCAGCATGTCATCATGGCTGTGTCGCTTGGACAGGCGGGAGGCGCGGTGACTCTTCCTGTCCGTGGGACCGGCAAGACGCAGGGACTGGCTACTGGGCTTGGAGGGCAGCTGAGAATGCGGAGGAATGCGGACATCATTAACATGGCACCATGTTCTGTGTACCACACATTACTTCTGACCAGGGCTGATGGGACTCTAGATGTTTGCACCATCATGGGAGTAGGACACCAGTTATCTTCAGCAGATAAGGCCATGGTTGGTGGTTTGTTCTGGGATTATACATATGGATTTACATGGAGAACAAGCTTATTGGAAGATCCTGTTTAGATTTCAGTCCGGGAGGAATCATTTGTCCACAGTAACCAGAGCTAATGTCTATCGTTCCAGCCGTGTTACCTGTGGAGGTGAGTTGATCTTCTGAGAGCTCCAGGTCCGGTTGCTCTCCGGTAACAGGCGGTTCTTCCTACCCAAACTTCTCCTCTTCAGGTCCACGTCCTCGTAGGGGTTCTCCTTCTCTGTGTTACATTAGGAATATGGATTTAAAGTTAAACATAACACCGGCGGCTGTTCAATACGATCAGGGGAATGATAACTAGACGGGCCAGCCAGGGTCTATGATGGGGATGACGTGGATGACGGGGGCCGTGACAGAGACTGGTAGTGTACAGAGCAGATGAGTCATACAGGGGCCAGGTTATATGTCACGCTCAGCTGGCTGTTACCATACCCAAATGGACGCTCTCTAAAAACAGTTACTGTTGGCCCCGGGCCCCGGCGGCCTCTCTGACCCCAGACCAGCTGCTGTCTGACGAGATTCCGGGCACTGGGATGCTGGTGAGTCATGGACAAAGAACGCAGACTGTCTGCTGGTGGGGGAAGTGGGGACGCACTGCTCAGGTATCAGATCAGTTGTTATCCTTTTAATGAAACTCACCGCAGCGACGTGATGTTCAATCAATGTTTCAGAGATTTGTGACCGGGGTGGTCTGGTGGTCACTGCCTCTAGAATACACGGTGAGAGCGGGGTTTGAGCTAGTTAGAATAATGTGGGACAACCAGGGACGTGGGGCAATGATATCTGCCACGCAAATCAAACGTTTTATTCTTAATTCTAGCTGTAACAGGGTGTCATGTCTATAACCGGCAGGACCATATACAGCTGCTGCCGACCCAAAACCGTAAAACAAGACTGGAACCATCTCACTGTTATTCAGTTGCTATCTTGACTGGATGCATGTTCCTGTAACCAGACACACATGCACACCAGACACTCATTCACATGTGAACTGTTTGTTTGCAGACTGACAGCTGACATGCACACACACGCAAACACACCTTTATACAGTGCTCACAAAGGCAGCTGCTACTGTTCACTATCTATTCTGTTGTCTAGCCTAGTCACCTGATCCCCACCTACAGAATATGTACATAAACAATCATCTGCCTTGTACTCGAACATGTCAACTTCCTGTATGTAGCCATTAGCCTTCCTGTATGTAGCCATTAGCCTTCCTGTATGTAGTCATTAGCCTTCCTGTATGTAGCCATTAGCCTTCCTGTATGTAGTCATTAGCCTTCCTGTATGTAGCCATTAGCCTCCCTGCATGTAGCCATTAGCCTCCCTGTATGTAGCCATTAGCCTCCCTGTATGTAGCCATTAGCCTCCCTGTATGTAGCCATTAGCCTCCCTGTATGTAGTCATTAGCCTTCCTGTATGTAGCCATTAGCCTCCCTGCATGTAGCCATTAGCCTCCCTGTATGTAGCCATTAGCCTTCCTGTATGTAGCCATTAGCCTTCCTGTATGTAGCCATTAGCCTCCCTGTATGTAGCCATTAGCCTCCCTGTATGTAGCCATTAGCCTTCCTGTATGTAGCCATTAGCCTCCCTGTATGTAGCCATTAGCCTCCCTGCATGTAGCCATTAGCCTCCCTGTATGTAGCCATTAGCCTCCCTGTATGTAGCCATTAGCCTCCCTGTATGTAGCCATTAGCCTCCCTGTATGTAGCCATTAGCCTTCCTGTATGTAGCCATTAGCCTCCCTGTATGTAGCCATTAGCCTACCTGTATGTAGTCATTAGCCTCCCTGTATGTAGCCATTAGCCTCCCTGTATGTAGCCATTAGCCTCCCTGTATGTAGCCATTAGCCTCCCTGTATGTAGCCATTAGCCTCCCTGTATGTAGCCATTAGCCCCCTGTATGTAGCCATTAGCCTCCCTGGATGTAGCCATTAGCCTCCCTGTATGTAGCCATTAGCCTCCCTGTATGTAGCCATTAGCCTTCCTGTATGTAGCCATTAGCCTTCCTGTATGTAGCCATTAGCCTCCCTGTATGTAGCCATTAGCCTCCCTGTATGTAGCCATTAGCCTTCCTGTATGTAGCCATTAGCCTCCCTGCATGTAGCCATTAGCCTCCCTGCATGTAGCCATTAGCCTCCCTGTATGTAGCCATTAGCCTCCCTGTATGTAGCCATTAGCCTCCCTGTATGTAGCCATTAGCCTCCCTGTATGTAGCCATTAGCCTCCCTGTATGTAGCCATTAGCCTCCCTGTATGTAGCCATTAGCCTCCCTGTATGTAGCCATTAGCCTCCCTGCATGTAGCCATTAGCCTCCCTGTATGTAGCCATTAGCCTCCCTGTATGTAGCCATTAGCCTCCCTGTATGTAGCCATTAGCCTCCCTGTATGTAGCCATTAGCCTTCCTGTATGTAGCCATTAGCCTCCCTGCATGTAGCCATTAGCCTCCCTGCATGTAGCCATTAGCCTCCCTGTATGTAGCCATTAGCCTCCCTGTATGTAGCCATTAGCCTCCCTGTATGTAGCCATTAGCCTCCCTGTATGTAGCCATTAGCCTCCCTGTATGTAGCCATTAGCCTCCCTGTATGTAGCCATTAGCCTCCCTGTATGTAGCCATTAGCCTCCCTGTATGTAGTCATTAGCCTCCCTGTATGTAGCCATTAGCCTCCCTGTATGTAGCCATTAGCCTCCCTGTATGTAGCCATTAGCCTCCCTGTATGTAGCCATTAGCCTCCCTGTATGTAGCCATCAGCCTTGTCACTTGTTATTGATATTGGTCAATCATTGTGTACACATTTGTAGCAAGAAGGTGTAAACTATGATCAACTATGATATTTTTTTAGCATTTTGCTGTTGGTCTACATATGTTATTTACAAAGCATGTGACGAATACAGTTTCATTTGTTTTGATGTGCTCTGAAAATAGAATTTTGAGTTAATCTGAAAAATAGGAAATTTTTTACCTGTTAAGTAATCATCAGCTTTCCTATTGGACACTGACTACGTTGGAAAAATCTTCATTCAAACAAGAGGTGACGGTGTTAGAGTGGTTCAACGTGGTTGATCTCCCTCCAAACCACTATGTTACTCTGGCGCTCAACATCACATCATTCCAGGTCAAACTGTAATGCCTCCAGGGATCTTCCCCATTCCTTGTGTATGATTAGAGCTGAGGAAAACAATAACTGGGCTGGACTGACTGACCCTTCAGAGGGTGGGATGTGACTCACAGCCTGCAGGGACGTGACGTGAATAACAGCCACCTGATGCTCTGGAGGGTATTAATGAACTGCTGGGGTTACACACACATCCAAACAACACACACACAGTGACAGTGTACACACTTCTCGTGGTCTTTCCAGGACCCCTGCTGTGACTCTGCCATGATTTACACAGTCTACTCTTTCTAGAGTACGCGCGGACGGACACACTATCTACCCAATGTGATAATCATCAGGTGCCCCCATATGGGCAGAATTTCTACCAGTGTCCAACGGTTGGTTCTAATGGTTATAAACATTTAAATACATTACACAGCAAACCGTCAGAGTACAGGGGACTTCTGTGACTTAGAACCACAGTGGCCTGGTGAGAATGACTTGTGAATGCAACTTACCTAGAATAGAGATTGCCTCACAAAACGGAAAGGTCCTCAAAAAGCTGCAACACTCTGAGATATGACCAACGCAACCATGGCTCGTGTCCAACCGTGACTCGCGCCTCTCCTATAGCGGCATCTGACATGTAATACGGTGCTTAGCGTTGGTTGGAGAGCAGCGTCCCATGCTGTGATCAGAGCCAGCTAAGCCCGTTCCAGACTGGAGCAGCAGGAACCCAGGAAGGATGGCCCACGACAAACCGGGCCAATGTATTATTCTGGAACTAATCACCGCGCAGCAAAAATGCATTTCACCGCATTGCAGAACCAACGCTCTGCGCGTTCGGCCGGCGTACAATGGACTCTTTGTTGGATGACGCGCTAAGGTCAACCGGGTCCGACTGCGGCCACCGATTAATGCTCTGACTGGAACCATTGGTCATCCTCAGTTGGGGAGAGGAGCAGACCATGGACAAATATGGCCTATGATCATCACCATTTCACCCACGTGCCTGCATTTGATGCTTACAAAATTATGGCAGATTGATCAAAAG